>JANBXA010000114.1:24630000-24675000 GCA_030556225.1 Cricetiscus sungorus
GAAATTGCCCTACAGACCTGCCTGCAAGCCAGTCTTGTAGAAGCATTTTCTCAATTAAGATTCCTTCTTCCCAGGTGGCCCTAATTTGTGTCAAGTTGACATAAAAACTAGCCAGAACAATTTACCTCTTGTCAACTTGACATGCAAACATAGCACTTATTAGGCCATACCAAAAGCTTTCTTTTCTTTTTGTCCTCATGATGTTATGCTAATAGTAATACAACATTATACAACAATCCAATTTTCAAAGTCCCCCAATCTTTAAAAAGTTCAACACTTTAAAAATTCAGTCTCTTTAAAGCATCCAAAGTCTTCCTAAAAATCTAACATCTCTTTAAAATTCCATAATTTCTTAACTCTATGCTCCTACAAAATAAAATTTTAAAAATTTCATAACACAAAAGGGGAAAACTAAGGCATATTGATGATCAAATCAAAGCTAAACCAAAACTCTTCAGTCCTTGGCATCAGAGACTGACTCCTGATTCTCTGGGCTCCAAAGGGCCTGGGCAGCAGCCTGTCCCGTGTCTCGTGCTCTGTGGGTTGCAGCGCACAGCTTCTGTCCCAGGTTCCTGCTCGTCCTGCGTGTCTATCCCATGGTACAGCATCTCCAAAATGCTGGCGTCTGCAACTGAACTTCATCTTCACTGAGAGTCTCTCACCGCTCTTCCAGGACTCTGAGGGAAGCTGAGGCGTTCCTCCAAGATCTCTTCAATACCCAGGTTTTCACTGCTAGTCTGCTGTTGCTGCACCTTCACCAAAGGCCTCTCATAATGACCAGATTCAGCTGTGTCTCATAATCCCCTCAGGCCTTCAAAATGAGTACCCCTGGAGAGCCTCACCTACTATCAAGCTAGGCTGCCAGCATGAGATGTAGCCTTGGCACCCTTGGGATCGCACTTCTGCGTGCTGACCCGGAGGAAACACTTCCCAGATTTAGCATCCTCAAGTTAGTGGTCTCTTCTTAGTCCCAGATGACTTCTCAGCCCACGCTGGATTGTCCCAACGAGGCAAAGGTTTCGCTTCAGTGCTTCTTATAATGCTGAACAGCCCTGATAATTCAAGGAAAAACTTCTCATGATGCCCTCTCCTCAGCAGCCTGCATTGCATCTTCAGCCCTGTGGGAGCTAGCCAGTAGGAGGAAGCTTCCCTGTTGTTATTATTGGCTGGATTTCTCCATGTCCTGTGATCAATGTGCATCGTATCTTCAGCAACAGAGTCATTTCTGGTGAGTCAAGAACCAATGGCCATAACAGGAAACCTCTGATCAAAACCTCTAGAGGAGGGTTCCCTCTCCTGGAACTGGATTTTTTTATTGTTGTTGTCATTAAATTATGGATTCTGTAATGAGCATAGTTCCATATGTAGGATAAGTCCAATTAAATTGTTTTATATGAATGTAATGTATATCATAAATAACATAAATCAGCATATATTAGCTATTTTGTCTGCAACTATAATTTACATTTTAAGCTATGTACTATAGTAGATTTTTATGTGGCTTATTCAAACATCTGTATCTTTTGTTATTACCACAACTTTTTCTTCTACCAACCTTCCCAAACCTCTCTCCAGGTAAATCTTCCTCCCCATTATTTCTTTCTCGTCCAAGTTGCTCATGTCTTCCCCTCTCTCCTCCATTCACCCTCTCCACCAATGGTCTCCTAGTTTCCATTGTAGAGGTTGTTCCATCTTTATTCTGAGGTATTCCTTCCAATATCATCTATATACATATAACCTGCTTTTATTGTGGAATATATTTCTTTCTTCTTCGATGACAGCAGATTGTTATGCTGGGGATATTTGTGTGCATTGGTATTTGTTTTCTTTCAGAACTTAACACATTGGTCCAAACCTTCTGGCTTTTAAAGTCTCAAGTGGAAAGTAGGTCCAAGGTATTAAATTTGTATTTGATTCATTTCATCAGAATTTGGTTGTTATCTTCATATAAATATCTTGCATATTTTGTTTAAGAATTTAAGGTTGGATAGGCCGTGGTCCTAGGGGAAAACCTAGTACTATTTTTCTGCTAAAGAAACATAACAATCGAATGGCTCCTGATAACATCTTGCTATACCCATAGACCAGTGCCTCACTCAGTCATACTTAGAGACGCTTCCTTATACGATGGATGGAGACTAACATAGAGACCCACAGGTGTGTCTGATGCCAATGAAACAGATATTTCCAGACACAGCAGGACAGATGCACATGTGAACTCACAGAGACTGTGACAGCAGGCCCAGGGCTCGCATATGTTCTCGTCACGTTGGATTTCAGTGCTGAGTCAGAGGAATGGAGATGGCTTCCACCTCCAATGAAGAAGCTATCTGCATTTGGTACTGGCTTGCAAGGGAAGACTTAGTGTTGTGTAATGGAGTCTTATTGGTAATACCAATCGCACTTCAGGGAGGTTCCATGCACAGGAGTAGATGGCCAGTACAAAACGAACTCAGTGGTATTTGCTTTGTTTGGGCTTTTTTTTTTTTTTTTTTTTTTTTTTTGAGGGGTGCTTATTTATTTTTTCTTTGTATATTTTATATCTTATTTTTCTGATTTTGTAGCATGTGTGTTTGAGAGGGGGGAGATTGCTTGATTCTTGGTTGGTTTTCTTGCTTATTTATGTTTTTAGCGATAGAAATGGCATGAGGCTGGGTGGCTAGAGAAGTAGGGAGTATCTGAGGGAAAAACATGATCAGAATGTACTATATGAAAACATTTTTGCAATTAAAAAAAATAAAATTTGTCCATGTATTTTATTTGGGAGTTTTACAAATGTATTTCTTTAACATCCAAATTCCAGTTTTCTGTTTCTAGTAAAGAGGAAGGCCATTACCTTTCTTTGGAAATTGAACAATATTTATTAACCACCATACTGGCTATTCTATATCAACTTGACATATCTGGAGTCTATCAAATGAGACATAATAAATAAATAAATAAATACACTGAGAAAATGTCTTCATAAGGATGGGCTTCAGCCAAGCCTATACGGCATTTTCTTAATTAGTGATAATGGTGGAGAGCCCCACTGATTGTGGGTGGTGCCACCCTGAGCTGGTGGTCCTGGGTTCTATAAGAAAGCAGGTTGAGCAAGCCATGGGGAGCAAGCCAGTAAGCAGCACATCTCCACAGCCTCTGCATGAGCTCCTGCCTCCTGGTTCTTGCTCTGTTTGAGTTCCTGCTTTGCCTTCCTCAATGGACAGTGACTCTGGATATGTAAACCAAACAACCCTTTTCTCCTCAACTTGCTCTTGGTCATGGGGTTCCATCACAGCAATAAATAGTCATCCTTCCTAGGACAACCACCTAGCCTACAAAATTAATCTAATTTCTTTGTTGTTTCAGGCTTTTTTTTTTCTTGCAGGTTTTCCACAAAGGGTCATGTCATCTCAAAATTTTGAATTTCATGGAAATAACTATGACATCAGCACAATGTTGAAAAGGAGAGGTTAGAAGAGACATCCTACCTTATTCAGTCTTAGTGATGAAACTTCAAGTTTGTCACATTTCAGTGTAATGGTAGTGTAGATTTTTATGCATTTGGTTTTCTTTGCACTGGGAGTCCTTATCCACAAATGAAAACAATGGAATAAAAAGGAAAGGAAGCCAGGTGTTGGTGGTGCATGTCTTTAATCCCAGCACTTAGGAGGCAGAGGCAGGCATGTCTCTGTGAGTTTGAGGCTGGCCTGATCTACAGAGCTAGTTCCAGGACAGACTCCAAATCAATACAGAGAAACCCTGTCTTAAAAAAGGAAGGAAGGAAGGAAGGAAGGAAGGAAGGAAGGAAGGAAGGAAGAAGAAAAGAAAGAAAAAAAGAGAGAAAAAAAGAAAGAAATGGAAAGAATATGACGGCTCCTAGGAATGGGAGGAGAAAGTTTACTAAAGATATGTAGGAGAGCATAGTCATCTGGGAGAGTGGACCTGACCAGACTGAGCTGGGCCCTGTGAGGCAAGGGGGAGGGAGGGGAAGATATAGGAACCAGGTGCAGTGGCCAAGAGGTCAAAGGTACAAAGGGGTGGGTATCCAAAATGTCTGGACTATATATGGAGGAGCTTCTGAAGGACAGTCCAGTCCCTGGGATGTAGAGTTCAGGGTAAGGGGCGGGGAATGCTAGCCATACCCCTGTCACAGGTGGAGGGCCAGGGATGCGGGAAGAACATGAAAGTGCACTTTGATATGTTAAACAGGCTCCTTAGCCTTTGCTGCAGGTTTGAAATGTAAGGATCCAGGGCCCCAAAACCTTGACATTCAGATTTCTGGGAGAAAGAGGTCTATTTTCAGTAGACTTTTACAGCTCGATAATGTTTCAGAAAAGGAGAATTGCATTTCCTTTAAAGGAGGGTAACAGAATCTTAAATAATTAAGAAAAACAGTATTCAATAATTTTTTGCTTTTATTTTGACAAGAAATAGCAGGATTTAAAAAAAGAAATCCTAGGTTTTAATCAATGAAATGTCAAGTTCAGCTGTACAAATGAATTTTTCAGGACATCTACAGCAGGGGCTGCATCACAGCATAAATGACCACCTGAATACATTTACAAGGGGTGGTTTTGGTCTCTAAGCAATATTAAGACAGTCACACTATAACAGAGAGTAATTGAAGCCATTGTGAGTGGTGCTTGTTATGTCTCTTTGCAAAGGGTAATTGGATACTTACCCATTTCAAACTCTGGAAGTCATGGCGATAGGTGAGGATGGAGTTTCTTTTTCACCAGGCCCCACAGCCCTTTAGGCCCAAATAAATACACAGAGGATTGTATTATTTATAAACTCTTTGGCCAGTGGCTCGGGCTTCTTATTTGGCCAGCTCTTTATTAATTATTAACCTATTAATGTATGTATCTCTACTTTGTCTTGGCTTACCAATGATGCCTGGCCCTCTTGCTTCCCCTGTAGCTACATCAGCTACATGGCATTTCCCTGGAAGCTCCTCTCTGCCTCCCTCGTCCCAGAATTCTCCTGGTCTGGTAGCCCCACCTATACTTCCTGCCTGGCTACTGGTCAGTCAGCATTTGTTCACCAACCAATAAGAGAAACATACATTCACAGCATTCAGAAGGACATTCCCCATCATCTCCTCTTTTCTGTCTAAATAAAAAGGAAGGTTTTAATTTTAACAATAAAATTATATATAACAAAAACAGTTTTCAAGTAAGAACAAGTCCACTAACATTTGGCAAAATTTAAAGGAAATAGTTTATCATGTCCTATCTTTGTGAGTCTAAAGTTTTATGTATAACTTATCTTTTATGATAACTAAGGAAAACCATAACCACAACTATCTGTCTTCAACTCCATCAAAGACCTCAGAAGGATAATATCCAAATTCTAGAATTGACAGAGACATTTCACTGCCTAGACAGTCTCCCAAAGTTTCTCTGTAATATTGGGGCCTCCATATTCAGCCCTTAGGCCATAGAATCTGGCAGACTTTTTAATGAAGTAGGAAATTTGAAATTGGTCTGCCTATATTGGGAGTTTGTCAGTCATTTTTCTCTATATTGCTTAGAATGTCTGGCAGACTCTTCCATGAAACAGGAACCGTGAAGGACTGTCCCATCTTAAGTTGCTAGTTCAGCAGTCACTTACCTATGTGTCCTGCATGTCCAGTTTAAAATTTAACATGATATACACTTTAACAGTCCAGGCAAGAGCAGTTTCTTGACCAAACAACTAGTCTTGCCATATTGAAAAAAAACTCCATAAGGAGTTTCTTCGATGCCCATTATCCTCTTAAAGTAATTGGTATTGCCAGGAGCAAATGTATCTCATCATCATGAAAATCCCTAAGGAACCATTTTAAATGCTATATTCTGTAGGTCTTTGAATGGCTTTGAATAAAACCTATTTATTTGAAATATATCTCTGTATATCTAGAAAACCTAACTAAAATAGCTATAAGTTTTGACTATTATAGGTGACCATCTATAATCTGTATTTAAGTATGCACTACATCTTTAAATTATTTTTTAAAATTAAAAACTACCTTATTTTATATACCAACACCAGTTCCCTCTCCCTTCTGTACTCCCATTACCCCCACCACCTCCCATTCCATTCCCACATCCGTTCCTCGGGGAGGGTGAGGCCTCCCATGGGGAAATCATTAAAGTCTGTTACACCATTTGGGGCAGGACGTAGGCCTTCCCCCATTATACATTGCACTTTTAAATGAGCTGTATAAACACAATATCTAGACAAGAGTAGCAACATACATATAACAAAATTGACCATAAATTTGTATTAATAAACCAAAATCCATACCAATGCAATGTATACATTTCTATATTATATTCCTTTTTTTTTTTTTTTTGTTCTTTAGAAAGGAATTGACTGTGATCATTAACCATTTATAACCAACCCTGCTTAAATAAAAAACATTTGTAAACAATATCTGGGAACATGGGAATAGTTTCTTCCAAACTGCTTCCTGATGTTTGGGGACGCTGTCAATCCCAAGGGGATCCTGAGAAGACTCAGAACCTTGGCCAGATCCTGGCTGTAGTAGTCTTAGGCTGCATGGTCTCAGCTGTTTTGAGTATTGGATCACCTGGGCCACTGCTTCAGGGGGTCTGGCTTGATAAAACCATATTAGTCTGGAAGGAATCCACAGCTTTTCATCTTCTGTGGAAACAAAAGCAGAATCTCTTTTTGAAAGTAACATGTCCTTAGATTTAAATTTTGAAGTCAAGGCATTTTCAAAATATATAGGTTGGATTATTCCAGCAACATTTATAATCAAATGTCTTTTAGCAGCTGTTGCTTCTTTCTCAGCAGTCAAACAATTCAAAGACAACACAACATACAGTATCCAGACTTTCTGTGTATTTCCCATCTTTTCATGGCTTTTTTTTTTAATTACTCTATTTCTTTTACTTTGGCGGGGGTGAGAAAGAATTTCTCTGTGTATCTTTGGCTGTTCTTGAATTCATTTTGTAGACCAGGCTGGTCTTGAAATCGCAGACATCCACCAGCCTCTGCCTCCCAAGTGCTGGGATTAAAGGCCAGTGCGACCACATCCACAACTTTCTCTATCCTTTTTTTCTCTCCAAAACCTACATTTATTTTTAAATACACTGTAAACCCTTTAGAGGTTTTTCTTCACCTGAATCTGTCTTTATTGTATATTTCCATCTTTTTCTGACCATCGTCTTTAATGTGCTAGTCAGAAATGGCTAAAATTAAAGCGGTGGCTGGCTCTGCTTTATCCCTTGGCTGTCTTCATCAGGGAGGTACTGGTGAGAGCCATGTGTATTACCACAAACTTTGTGGAGTTTCTAGGTCATTGTCACCACCAAGAAGCATGCCACTGGATGCACATAAACACCATTTAATTATTTGGTAGCAAGATCTGGGTCTTTTTTTAAAATTTTTTATTAATTTATTTTTTAAAATACTAATTCAAGTTGTCCCTCCCTCCTCTCCTCCTGCTTCCTCCACTCGCCCCCTACTTTCCATCTGCTCCTCAAAGAGGGTAAGGCCTCTCCCAGGAAGTCGACTAAGTATGTCCCATCATCTCATTGAGGCAGGACCAAGGCACCTCTCTACCCCACCATACCCCTGTGTCTAAGCTGGGCAAGGTATCTCTCCATATAGAATGGGCTCCACTAAGTCAGTTTGTGCATTAGTATTAGATATTGGACCCACTGCCAGTGGCCTTATATATTGTCCCAGTCACACCTGAGTCCCAGACCTGAGTCTCTTAAAAGAGCCTTGTGGATTTTGCTGCTAATGCTGAGTCAGAAAGCCTCTCTCAACGGAGCCATGGCTCTGCTTGCCTCTAGCAAACACAGCCCACCCGAGAAAATACTGCTACCAAAAAGCCGTGCCCGCTTCTGCTCTTTTATGTTTAGAATCTCTCTCAGGATTTATGTGGATATAATTGATGATGGAGTTTCTGGTCTGCCTAGTCCTGCCACCCTTCAGTCCCAAATAAACACACAGAGGCTTATATCAATTATAAATTGTTTGGCCCATGGCTCAGGCTTCTTATTTGGCTGCTCTCTTTCTCTCGCACTTACTTACCCATTTCTATTAGCCTGTGTACCTCTACTTTGTTTTGTCTTAATCTTGATGCCCAGGTATGTTACCCCTCCGGGGGCCACATGGCGTCTCCTCACTGCTCCCTCGATTCTTTCCTCTTCCCAGAATTCTCCTAGTCTGGTAGCCCCACCTATACTTTCTGCCTGGCTATTGGCCAATCAGCATGTATTAATCAACCAATATTCATCAAACATGTATTCACAGCATACAGAAGGACATTTCCCATCAGATGGGAATTGATGACCGCTACCTTGAGGACTGTAGACCTCCCCTTTAAGGGATAATGGGATTTACATAGCTTCTGGCTTTGAGTGTTGCCATTTTGTTACATTCGAATATAGAATATTCCCAAGTTTCCTTTGCTGATGAAGTAAATATACAAGAGGCCTACTGCATATCCATTGCCTGAAATGAGTGATGATACCTCTGGCCCTGCTGGGTATCTGAATGGGGAAGGAAAGGCACATTGATTCCAGTTGATTAAGCTCTATAAAGATAAGCTGTACAGAAGGTCCTTGGGCCATAACAGAACACAGACGGTCCTTGATGGGGAGGTTCTGGGAATTTTGTTTTTATACTATGAAAACAATAGTGATCAACAGCTTAATATAACCAACCCTGGAAAGACAGAAGTAAGTAATAATAATGAAATTATTTTCCTACCCTCTTTTCCTTCATAAACAATCACACTACCAACCCATATGCAGTTGATGAGGATGTAAGTTTCTATTATGAAAAGTTGTACAGAGGTTCTCATGAAATTAAAAATACAATTTGGGTAAATGTACCCAAAGGTTATAAAATTGGTACGATCATTCCATGATCAGCACAGCATTGCTCACAGTAGCCACGATATGGAAACAATCTAAGAATCTGCTAGGAGTGCTGTTCATATCGATAGTGGAACATTAGTCTTGCAGAAGAGGGAAATTGACTTTTGTGAAGCCATGAATGAAACTGTAGATCACTATGTTAAGTGAAATAATCCAGGCACAGAAAGAGAAATAGTTTGTGATCTTTTTACCTAAAAAACCTGAAAATTTTCAACACACAGCAGGGAGAAGAATGGTTACTAGAGCCTGGGGGAAATGGAAGGACATTAGTTTAAAAACACCCTATTTTAGTGGCACAGAATAAGTTCAGAAGAACTGAGATATAGGATGTAAACTAAGTGATACCATTTTATGACATTTGGTGTCAGAGCAGCTTTTAAATGTTCTCAGTAGACATAACAATGCTACCTAATGAGGTTATAATTATGTAAATTAGCTTGATAATGGCAATCCTTTGCAACGTATATACACATATAACAACATGTTATACAACTTGATTATACACCATCATATCTGCAAATTGTATTTCAATAAAATAAAAAAAATTAAAATATCAAGCTAGATGTGTCATCTTTATTGAAGTATAAAAGAATCGGGAGAACATTTACAGATCTGGCTTTTATGAATTTTATTTAGAGACAATGACGATTGTGACATTGTCCAAATTACTTTAAGGGTTTTTGATTATATAAAATAATTTTAACCTTAAATATGACCTAATAACAAGCGTCCGAAGGCCATTGTTCTCCAGAACTGAAACACAACAGCTCTGGGTTTGTTATTGTGTTGTTAGTGAGTAAAAAGCAAAGAATCCGTTGGAACCAGAGGCATGGTACCTACCAGTGACCATGGGGATTGTGTTCCAGCTCCCTGTAGTGCCTGCAAACCTTGTCATCAGCCAGACTGCTGGACAATGATGAGCCAATAATAATTTAGCAGTTAACATAGACTTTTTAGGCCCTGTCAGAAACTAGAATAATTACCACACTCAAATTCAAACCAGCTGTCCTATAATGGAGTGTGTTCTTCCATAGGCTTTATCTTGCTTTTTCAGCAATAAATTATTCTATCACATTCCCAATCCAGTACTGGAGAGGCAAGGTCAGGTGGCTCCGAAGCCTCCATTTGCATATGGTCTCTGCGGCTTCTCCTGTTATCACCACCCCCAAATCAGAGGGCCCTCTCTCTTTCTCCTACTGACCTGATAAGCAGGAACGCTATTAACTGAGCTATAGTGCGGGCATTACTCAGGGTCTGTTCATACAGACAGGTGGCAGGAAGGAAGGACGGGAGTGTGGATAGCAAAGCAGAGACGCTCCCAAATATGACATCATACCAAGGGTCACAAAGCAGAGACGCTCCCAAATATGACATCATACCAAGGGTCACAAAGCAGAGGCGCTCCCAAATATGACATCATACCAAGGGTCACAAAGCAGAGACGCTCCCAAATATGACATCATACCAAGGGTCACAAAGCAGAGACGCTCCCAAATATGACATCATACCAAGGGTCACAAAGCAGAGACGCTCCCAAATATGACATCATACCAAGGGTCACAAAGCAGAGACGCTCCCAAATATGACATCATACCAAGGGTCACAAAGCAGAGACGCTCCCAAATATGACATCATACCAAGGGTCACAAAGCAGAGACGCTCCCAAATATGACATCATACCAAGGGTCACAAAGCAGAGACGCTCCCAAATATGACATCATACCAAGGGTCACAAAGCAGAGACGCTCCCAAATATGACATTATACCAAGGGTCACAAAGCAGAGACGCTCCCAAATATGACATCATACCAAGGGTCACAAAGCAGAGATGCTCCCAAATATGACATCATACCAAGGGTCACACCAAGAGCTGACAGGAGAGAGATGCTTCAGCCTCAAGCTATGTGAGGAGATGTGGGTCCTGGCATATTTGTGCTGAGCTGACAGACCACCTGGGCTTGTCAGTGGCTTGCACAAACACGTGTGCTTACACTGTATGAAGGTCATGGTCTGTGGTAGCTCTGCTGGGCTTGCCTGGGCTTGACCTGGAGGCATGTGTTCTTTCATTCCAGAACCGGGCTGAGGAGTATATAGAAGTAGGGCATGCCGTTCCCATAACTAAGGGCAGAAGCTTAAAAGATGCCAGGCTAAACCATGCCAACACATCTCAGATTTCTACACTGGTGTGTCATGCATCATATCCACTTAGACTTCATTGACTAAGGCAAATCCCTAGGCACACCCAGTGCTTTTGGAGAGAGGACTAACCTCTCTCTACAGGAAAGATATGGCAGGTTTTAGGGTACCAAGGGAGACAAATCATTTTAAATAATTACTATTGCTCATTATACTTGAGTACACAGTTAATTAAAAGAAAACTCCCTATTAGATGGTAATGAGCCCCCCTGCTCCCAGAAATTTTTATACCTCTGTGACAACTGAACATCTATTAGAAGACTCTTTAGCAGACAGAGTGAGCTTAGGGCTCATGCAATTCAATGTTTTATGCCATTAATAGGCATGAATGCCCAACACCCGATGTAGTCTGAGTCTTTGTAAAGTTTTCACAAATACATTTATAAGTTTTATTGCATGTAATTACTAAAATTATCTATGAGGTGATTATTGTTTTTCACTTTTGACATGCCAAAACTGAGCCTTGAGGCTGTTCAATGGTTCAGTGCTGGATGGTGCTGTGTCCAGAAAAGCGTAGAGGTGAACTGTTCTTAAGCCTGTCTATTTCCAGACCCCTTCCGTTTATGAAGGGTTATGTCCTGGACACCAATCTCCTCCTTAACACGACTTTCTCTCTAAGTTGTGTTTGCACAGACACTATGATCTGTAATATAACTTTTAATCAATTCATCCATTTAGTAAATACTTACTAAGTAGTTAATCACATTCCAGAACTATTTTAGGCACTGGGTGTGCAACGTGAACAAAACTGACAACTGCTTGCAATCTATCCAAGAGACATGGGTATCAAACAATTTAACAAACCCACACTAGTGCCGCCAGGAAAGATTATAGGCTTTTAGTGTGGTCACATGTGGCCATCCATGGCTACATATTACAAGAAGAAAAACTTTTAGTGAAATGAGGAAGATTTTGGTCATGATCTGAGGGCAAAATATTTCTAAAATCTTCATTAAGTCACTTCCATGTTTCAAAATATAAGCAGTGAACTTTTGCATTTTATGAGATTAAATTATATGTATTTTTTGACATATAAATTACTAAGGTGACCCATATGCTATTCCAAATCATTCAGTGAATACGATTAGTAAAAGTAAAAAAGGTTAAAAAAAAGCAACCATATTATTCATTATTTCAAATGATATCTTCATAACCCAATGAAGACATAAATTACCGCACTACAACCTAACCCTAGAATAATGAACACTTTTTTATAATTGCTTTATCTGCCTCATATTTCAATAAGGAAAATTTCTACATATGGTATATTTACTATTTTTTATTTTGTGTGTACTCTTGTTTGTCCACATGCTTTTGGGGACCCGAGGTTTCCTGGTGTCTTTCTCAATCATTCTCTATCAAGAAAATCTGATATTGAATCAAGGTTTCTTGCTGAACCTAGAGAGCTTACCAATTTGGTTGGTGTAAGTAGTAAGCATGCTCTAAGTTTCTCTTGTCTTTACCTCTGTGTCATGTGTAGGTCACCACACATCAGGTTTGGGCCTCACACTTGACCAACAAGTTCTTTCCTGGATAATCCTTCACTTTAGCCCATTTCCCCATTTTTGATGGACAAGTGATTGCATATATTTGGAGTTTCAGTTATTACCTGCTATTTCTATTGAGGACTCATTTTCCCTTGAGGAAAACCAAAGAGGAATCACATTATATTGTTGCCCCATTCATTTGACAAATATAAATTAGGCACTTGTTATAGGCCAAATGTGCACATAGGGAGGAGCTGGACTTATAGGAACAGACAAAAATTTTTTGCCCTGTGGAGCAGATTCTCCAGCTAAATAGAGACAAGGAGTTAGCCACATGCTTGGCCTTTTGGGAGTTGTGTATGGTGTTTTAGAAATGAAGACCCAGATGGGCCTTTGCTGCAAAACTTAGACGCTGCTGAGTGTACAGGCACACTGACATGGTCGTTAGGCGTGGGCCCTGTGCACGTCCGATACTGGCAAGTCGTCTGGGAGATGTTGCACTTCAAGTCCCTGGCCCCAACAAATATAATCTGTCAGTCAGTATTTCTGTCCAGCTCTCAAATGTGGTTACGGGCCCTCTAAAGGGAGCAGGACACGATCGATCATTGCAGAATAATTTGTTTGAGGAGGCACTGCAGGCTGCAGCTGGAAGTGAGCACATTAAGAGTGACAGAATCTTGGCAGTCAGGGTCTGAGACGCCGAGTCCTGCTTTTCAACCACAGCAAGTGGGGTGGCTGGGCACTCCTTAGACAGCCCTACTCTCCTATCCTGACTCTCCTGCACTGTGTCAGCTCCACACCCACCCTAGGGCCAAGCCAGACAGGGCACCCCTAAGGTATCAGCTCATCAACAGTAGGTATGATCAACTCCCATTACAAAGGTAGGGTTTATTTTAAGCATCTGAAGATTACATAATAAATCATTAATTCTAGAATATTTATTTTGAGTAGCTTTGATTATTCAATAAAGAATATACAAACAGAAGATAAAAAATTCTATCAAAAATCAACTAACTTTAAACAGGTGCTTATCCCATAAACTCTATGCCTCAAGTCTAGTCATCTACTCAGAGAAAGAAACAATAGGAATGTGAATGCGGAAGTCTGCCACACAGCTGGTAGTTTTACATCTCAGACAGAAGTTTCCTAATGTCTGGAGTGTCTGTGATATTAAATTAGATATGGTTATCGAATACCGACTTTGTGCTATATGTGCACTCTGCTGAAAGATCTACATGTATGGATAATATTTAAGCTTCTTTGCACCTTGCGAATCAGTGTTGTCATAACATGTAGCATCTAGGATGCAGAGAATTTAAGTGACTCACCCAGGTTACAGCTGAGAGTCATGCTCAGGTTTGTGGGCTTTTACACACTTAAGGTCCTCAGGTTACCTGGTAGGAGTAGAGAATAATTGACACAACAGCATTGCCTTTCTTACTGTGCTATAAAACATTTCACTTTTTAAAGTAAGGGGGAGGTGGTCATTGTATAATCCCAGAGGAGCACTCATTATATTTCATAGCTGTAGGACAAGACTCACAACCCCGAGTCCAGTCAGTGTCTCTCTTATTCTTTTACCTTGCTCTATCTGATGCTGTCTTCTTACCTGGGTTCAGGATACCCAAGTTTTCTGGGAAGAGGACTCATGACTCATTCACCAAGAGATTGCAGGTTTAATGAAGATTTGAATGTACATGAGAAGTTAAGTTCAACATCTATCAGAGAGGCTAGGTAGATGGTTCAGGAGGCAAGATCACTTGGTGCACAAACATGAATTGGAATCCATAGCACCCATGTAAAAATCCAGGCAAGGCTCCATGTGTGACTGTAACCACAGCTATGGGTAGAGACAGGAAGATCGGTTGAGCTTGCCCACTCCCATCCTAGCTCTAGGTTCAGTGAGAAAACCTGTCTCAAGGGTGGAAATGATTGCCAGGTGCCTCTGACTCATACACACAAAGCATGCATTCCCCCTACACATGCATGCACACACTATACACGCACACACACACACACACACACACACACACACACACACACACACACACACAAAGAATAAAACAGTATACCAAGGAGCTCTGTTGAGATGGGTCATGGGATAAAGCTTCTCTACCTAGAGACTATGAGAGGAAGACTAATATCTCACCTAATAGTCGATGAAACCACTCAAGGAACTAGACCAAATGATCCCTTACCTATAAAATGGAGGTATTTCAACACTCAGAATTCTGGTGAAGATGAAATGACCTAATCCACATTAATGGAGTGTCTGTCACATAGGAAGACCTCAACTCTTGACTTCCTAACATCAACCTGTGGATTATGACATTCAAGAAATCCTTCCTGAGGGGAGGAAGTCAACTGTTAGCTTCAGCATTCCATCTCCACTCATCCCTGTGGCTCTTAATTGTGTTGAACTAATTTGATCTAAAATGTAATGGTTCTGAGTTAAGATTTCATCCAGCTAGGAGAGGCCACAGATGAGGTATGGCAGGGCACTGCACAACCTGCTTCTCTGAGGGCCCTGAACTTGCTTGGTTTGAGTCTCTCTTCCAATTTTCCAAGATTTTATCCATTGCTAAATGCTCAGAAATGTCATTGAAGCAAGATTATTTGTGTGTGTGTATGTGAGAGAGAGAGAGACTTCAAAGCAAAGATAGTTCATATTTCCAAATGGAGACGATAGCATTAGTACAAACACTTCAGATCATTCCAATTAGCTATTTACTTCGAGTTCCACATCTTCTTTCTATGTCTATAGATAGTCTCTTGGGAGCATGACTTGTTTTTTCCTTATGGTTATTATATTAGGTTACTCGGGTTAACGTAGTGCACCAGGAATGTTCCACTTACTCAGCTCTTACGGGTTTCTGCCACTCACCAGCATAGTCATCCGCGCACTGCGAAGGCCTCCTCCAAGCTCCATCTTCCCCTTTCAGGTTCCTAAGTTATTCTAAAGTGTAAATGACATGTTTGATGTGTAATAGTGATAGGTCCTTTGGAAACACATAACTTTTTCAGAGATGTTTGCTGCGGTCTTCTGTAGTTCAGTTTGGTTTTTCCTTCTATGTGCAGAAGGGCTCATGTAGCAGCCAATCTGACTGACACTACATGCCCATGTGGTGTAGTTTCTGTCTTCCGGAGGGAAAGGAAAGGAATCAAGAAGCAAGAAGAAAGGAGAAGAGAAGGGAGAGAAGCTTCAAGCACGGGAAGAGAGATGGAGAAAGGACAAACAAGAAGAGAAGGCTGAGGCTGGAAATGAGCTCCATTGGTTTGATACTGGATGGACTTCCACTCACTTAATTTGTAAGCCATAGCCTTGCTGAGCCCGGTGGCTAAGCTTATGGGGATCGTAGTTGCTTGAGAGTAGCTGCATTCCAAAATTTCTCATACAAGATTTAAGCATGTGAAGAAAATTAGCTACTTTATTTATTTGCTCCCCCCCACACACACATTAGTCCCCCACCTGATTTAAGAGCAAGAAAAGAATCAATAACTACTTAGTCTAATTCAGTTTAAAATCAGTTTTGAAAACCCAGTCTTTGGAACCTTTGGATTCACCGATTTGGATTCGTTCTCTGCTCAGGGCTTCAGGGCACAGATCTTCCTCTCTCGCCTCTCTTTTCTGGTGCTGTGGTTCATTGGGTTGGGGGAAGGAAGCCCCTGGGCTTGCACTTGTGCTTGGGTGTGAGGTGCCTGGTGTCTGTGAGGAATGCTTGGCACGGCCGTCTGGCTGGCGTCCACAGCTGGCGCCTGCAGCTGACATCTGTGGCTGATGTACTTTTGGTCTATTTCTGCTTGCCTCGCTCTATCCAGGGGCTCCTCCCTGAAGACTTGCCCATGCTCTCACCATGCTCTTGTGGGGAAGACCCCCAAGCCCCATCCCACACATGTGAACCTTTGTCATGTCTGAAGCTTTCGGCACCAGATTTCTACCCTGGTTTCGAAGGCGATGGTTTATTCCTGCTGCACCCCTGAAAGCTGGTAGACAGTGCAGGACTCCTCACATCAGCATCCCTACTGTCAGAGCACAAGAAGGACTCAGGTACATAAACGGTCCCTATCTCAACGTAAGCACCAACTGATGAAACTTCACACACTTGTGTGTGCTTCTAGGCCCAGTTGTTCTAACCAAACCTAAAGGTGGTCCAAAAGTCCCTGTGCTCACTCTGGTCACGGCCTGTCTACAGTGTCTTGTCACTCCCGCGGCTCTGCAGACCTGGAGAAGACATACTTAGGTATGTGATGAACCTCTCTTGGTCCTCTGCTCCATCTTTTTTCCTCCGCCATTTTGTCCCCATCTTTAATTTGTGGAAAGTGAGTGTATTCCTTCAAGACTGCATTTGACATATTAAATGGGCAGTGTCATAATTCAGGGAATTCTTTCTTAGCAATGTTTGCTTCCAACACTGTTGTCTTGCTGCAAAATGTGTATGTGTATTGTGGGACATGTGAATATGCGTTTGTGTGGCTGTATTGCTCAAATATTTTCTATGTTATTTCTTAGGACAGCGTCTCCCATTGAACCTGGAGGATGCAGATTTATTGGTACAAGCTAGCCAGCAAGCCTCAGGGAACCACTTAGGCCCACTTCCCCAATGCTGGAATTGTAAGTATGACCACAAAGCCACTTTTTATATAGGTGCTGAGGAACTGAACTCTTATTCTTGCCCAGTACACGTGTTATTGACTGAATCATCCTTCCAGACCCCATGTCCTCTTAAACATCAAAAACCTAAGGATGGAGGTTGGAGAGATGGCTCAGGGGTCAAAAGCACTCACTGGCTGCGTTTCTGTAGAGCATGGTTCAATTTCAAGCACCCGCACAGTGGCTTGCACCTATCTGTAACTCCAGTTCCGGAGCTCTGATGTCCTCTCCTGGCCTCCACAGACACCAGGCATGCACACTTTGCACAATCTTACTGCTGACCAAACACAAAAACACATAAAATAACAAAAGGTTTTAACCCAGTAGTGATTTTCCTTTAATTTCCTATTATGCTGGAGTAATATTATTATGAATTTACTGGAAAACTTATCATGGTTATAGAAATAAACGGCAGAAATATTAGTATTATTTCAAGTGTGTTGATACTATGGCATGGTTTGATAATATAAAATCACTTAAATATTGCTCATTGTTTGGGACTAAATCACCAGAGGTTGAGTCAGTAGGGAGGACGGAGCTGTTCTCCCTAAGCTTCTTCCTCTGGGCATTGGGGTTTTGGGGCTTCCAGTCTTTCCAGAATTATCAGTGCCTACCCGGGCTCTATACCAGAGAGCCACCTTCTCCCAGGGGCTTTCATCTCTCATTCTTTTGTAAGATATCCTAAGCACTCAATGAGCCATGTGCTGCGTGGCCCAGAAACAGGAGGGTGAGACCAAGTACGTCTGCCAAGAGTGTTTCAGCTAAGGATGCGAGCCTCTCTTCCAAGGGCCATTTATCCAGAGCAGCTCAAACTGGTGAAAATGATCCATTTTCGTGTCCTCTTCCTGGATTTATGGAGACCGAGAATTAATTAAGCCTCATTTATTCATTGACCTTTTCAAGAACTATTTCTTTACTATCCATTATGCATTGGAGACTTTGCTGGGCTCCAGGGAAGCCTAAAATAAGATGTGCTTTCTTCCGGGATAGGTAGCGCTCTGCGGCTCCTTTCCTCCTCTAGAGCTGTGTCCCGGTGCATTGGACACCGAAAAGGCACGGGCAACCGGGTGTTTTGTTGAAATGGCAGATGCTCCATTCATTTTGTTTGTTTCCAGGCAGAGGGAAGAGCCAGAGCAAAGGACTGAAGGTAGCCCACAGCCTGCAGCATACAGAAAACTATAAGCAGGCGAGTGGTGGCCAGGAGGCTTGACTGAGAGGCTCCTTGAACACATGGGAGTCACGGGAAGTTGGATTACTTCTGGGCAACAGCTTCCATGGTTCTTTTCACATCACACACCATAGAAAACCATCAGCACATGAAGTCAGTCTCCATCAGGGACTTCAAAGCCAGGCCATGTACAGAGGACTGGAGAGAAGGGGGAATTAATGCTCCCACCGTGGACAGTCATTCCTCAGAATCTGAAAAAATCCGGCAGGAGCATTTTCTTCAACAAGATGCCAAGTCCCAGAATTGTGTTTCTTTGTTTGGGGGCTTGCATACCAATAGGCAGCCTTCCGGGTCCCTGTTCTCCAGTGCTTGCTTTAGAGGAAATGCCACATGCAATGGAAAGGTTTGGGCAGTGACAACTGGGTTACACAAGCCTGGCCACGTCTGAAATAAGCACTGAAAGCTATGTGCTCTGTGGCAGGCGAGTCAGCCTCTCATCCTGCAGCCTTGTCACTGGGGTGATCTTGGAAGTTGAAAAGGACAGGGTTATGGCATTCAAACATTCTTAGACATCTGCTTACTTCTGTCACTTGGGTGTGATACGTGCTACAAAGTGGTCAGGAACAGCCTGATCTTTCCTTCTCTGACCTCACTATTCAAAGCAGAGCAGAAGAGTAAGTCACCAACAAACCAAACCCTGTGCTCAGTGTTTGGCACCTGTGGGCACATCTGCGTGTGGGCACCATTTCCCTATGTATGTGGGAAGTAAATGAGGTCACGCCTAGAGAATCAGTTATCCAGGGACAACAGGAAGAAGCACAAGGGTTAAGGGAACTGGGCTCACTTGAACCCTAGCATTGTCCCTCCCTATAGTGTGGACATGAGAAGGTCTGCCCCAAAGAGGTATTGTTAAGTGTGAGTGAATGGTGGATTAAAAATATTAGAACCAATACCATAGTAGAAGTAAAGGCTTTGAAATCAAGGATTTTGATGATTAAATAAATATTTAACCTTTATATCTACAAAGGACTTCTGCTTAAGCAGGAAACGCTAAAGACAGTACTCAAGCTAGATTACTAGAATACATTAAAGATAATGGCTGGCATTCATAAATACAAGTGCACACACAGCTCAATTACAAACCACAGCAAAATACTGGTATTGACAACTTCATTGGCTTTGGGGAAGTCTGATGATTAGTAAACTCTAGAGGAAACAGCACCATGGTCCAGGAGATGCTTTTGCTGAAAGGGAGGGGCATGCCCAGGGTGTGGAAGAAATGTCTGGGAAACTGGCTAGAAACCTTTGACTTGGGTTCCATTTATCAACCAACCCCGAGTTTTGATCAAGAGTCTTCTGTTTTCATATCAAAAACCAGCTCACTGGAAGTCTGTATGGGTCTCCTTAGATGTTGTCAAGGGATCTTCTATCTACTAGGATGCTGGGATGAACTCTTCATTAAAGACACAGGAGGAAACCAACTCTTGGAACACAAGCTGTTGGGGGACAGAAAAAGATTCAAACAGATCCTGGATCTCAGGGAGGGTATAATCTAGCCAGAGAGACAAGAAGAGGTTGGAGAAAGTTCATGAACAAAGAGAATTTATAATTTAAAAGAGCCAAATTCTCTCTAGGCACATATTTAACTTTATTCTTGAATTACACTATTTTTTCCAATGTATTTGTAAATTCAATTCTGTGTAAAGTTTCCCCTTGTACCTTCTCTCTCTCTCTCTCTCTCTCTCTCTCTCTCTCTCTCTCTCTCTCTCTCTACACACACACACACACACACACACACACACACACACAGGTGTGCACCAAATGTAATTATGTGAGGCAATGAGGATGTTAATCAGCTTGAGTATATTGTAATCCTTTTGTAATGTCTTTGTATAACAAAATACCACATTGTGCACTTCTAATATACATAATTCTATGTCATACTTCAGCAAAGTTATACAAAATAGGTTGATGAGGATTTGACATTAAAAAGCAAGGACACTGTCTCATGAAAGAGTTATCCAATCTGAAGAAAATGTTGGTGTGCATACCTGTTCATCCAAATAAGCTCAGAAACATGTTTCCTGGATATGGGGACACATTGCCTTTGGTTAGTAAGTGTTTTCTAGGGACTCACTCTTTAGTGCCGTCCTTGCTTGCACAGCCCTTTAAGAAGAAGTCAAATTATGACACAGTCTGTAGACGTGGAGGTAGTCATGGGCGGGTTGGTGTTTGTATGATGGGCTTCCGTGTTGGGTTCCAGGTATGTGCTCTGTGGCTAAGCTGCATAGGAACAAACATGACGCTCTTGGTTACTAATCCTATGGCCTTAAGCTGATCAGTTCACCTACCCGGGTTCCAGGTTCATCTTCGGCAAAATTAACATAGTAATAAAATCTGCTCTATAAAATTGCTGATGAGGCTTGAACATGCAATTTTATTTAAAGTTTTCCATTGTGCCTGACACAAGACTGTGTTTGGTAAGGAGAATAACAGAAGCTCGGAGTGGTAGTCTGCTTTTCTTCTCTAGACACACAACACTTATTTCATGATGCTTTGAACCAATGGAGGCATGGCTGTTTAATACACTCTTTTCCCCACACCGAGTCTGACACTTAGCCTTTTAAAACCCTTCCAAGACCCTCTCAAAACTAGGTGAGTATCTATTTTATGTCTCTGTGGCGCCATGTATTTGCCGTAGAAATGTGACTGGGGGAAGATGTTATGGAATGAAAGTTTCTGTCCTTTTATCTATTTCTGCTTCGTTCTCTACTGCCTCTTCTGTACCGGAGAGCAAGGGCCACATCTTAAGTTGTTTGTATATCCTGAGAATCTGACATGGTGCCTGACACAATATTCAATACATACGTGCTAATTGGAAAGGAGGGAGGGGGAAAAGGAAGGATGGAGGGAGGGGGAAAAGGAAGGAAAAGGCGGAGAGGTGGGCAGAGACGCTGCAGTCCTAGCAACATAACTTTTCTCTGAGTTTGCACTCCTGCTTCCCTCTCCCTCCCCCATCTCTCCTGCCCCATAAAGTGGAGGGAAGTTTGAGCAATGAGAGTGTTTTACTTACCCCAAGTCACCACTGGAGAAATCCATCGCATTACTGAGCACTGGTAATGGGTTGGCCCGGGTTCAGAATATAAGGTTTTTCTGTCCCTGCCAAGTAGGCTCCTGCGTACAGAGCTCAGCGGCTGTATGCCCACACCTGTCTGGCTCCGGGAACTTGCTGGGCTGTCAAGGGGAGAGCTGGGCATCGAGAGAGGCTGATGGGCTTTGACAAAAAAAGAACACCGGGCACACGGGTCTCGTTTATAATCCATCCCAGCTGCTCTTCTGTTGGGGGAAACTGGCATTTTGTTTTGTTGGCCCCTTTTCCATCAGGACAGCTGTGAAACCCTACTCAGTGAAGTAATCGCAATAACAACCACCACTTTGCATGTTGATGCCTTTCCTCCAAGGAACTCCAAGTCCTTTGGAGACATAACCTCATTAATCCATCTTGCATGAAGTGGCTGGTGGGGAGGGCTAGGAGTTCTTACTCATATTTCCAGGGCCAGGGGACTTAGGAAAGGAGAGAATGAAAGAAAAAGGACTTCACAGCTAGGAAAGATAAAGGACCCTACTCTGGGACAAAGGCCACTTCCTAGGGCAGTACTCAGCGAACTGTGTGAGTAAATGGCACATGCTGTATTTATCATCCCCCCCCCCAAAGGAAGAGAATTGTAGACGAGAATTTAGGACAGTTGATTTCTAGCCCTGATAGTGACGCCAAATAGCTGTGTGACCATGAGCCGGCCCCACCCTTAGACCAGTAGTCTCATATGAGATCATGTGACTTGGGACAATGAAGAAACAGCTGTGGCATGGGGGGGGTCTCAGTTCTCTCATCTGTGAGACCACGAAATCGAGCTGTGGTATCTGTAAGGTTCTTTTCAATTCTAGTTAAATCCACCATTCCAGAATGGCGGGCTGAGGAACTGCAAGCCTGCTTGTGTTTATACCTTAGGAGAACCAACGTCCACTGGATTTCTGGTGCTGCTAGCTCCACACTCATTCAATCCTAGCAGAGCTACCATATAGCTTCTTACAATGTGGCCATTCGCCTGGGAAGCAAGGTGACTTCACCCAGGTGTCAGGATGGGCAGCAGGCTGCTTCGCCGGATCGTCTGTGGTGGCCTGGCCTCACTGATTTTATCGTTCTTTCTATCCAGAGTAGCCACAGTTGATGCCACAGGTTGGATCCTGTCTGTCCTCTTCAGACTCTGTGTGGGCTTGGTTGCAGTGTGGTAGTATGGAGAGAGTTGGAACGTTTAGATTATTGGAACGCATCCTCAAAGGAGATTAGGAGGTTCCAGGGTCTTCTCTTACTTCTCGGCCTGAGGCAAATCATTTTATTTTACTGGTTGTCCTCAGGATGTGCTGCTGTCTCACCACAGGCCCGAAGCAGTGAGGACAACAGATCATGGACTGGGATCCCCAAAGCAGACTCCAAATAACCCTCCACTTGGGATTTGTTGTCTCAGTGGGCCTACACCCAACTTCTTCATTTGCAGGGGACAGCACTGCAGAGTAAGGGCCCAGGGCTCGAGGACTCTCAGGCCTCTCCTGGGTCAGTCCACTGCTTTTGTGTTTACTGACGTATGTTGTAAGGGCTCAGTGGCATAGGATAGGCTGGTGTGTCCTCAAACAGAAATAGAGAGACCAATTACCAGTGCCTGACCATGTGGCCTAATTTGGTAATAGTGACTTTTCAGATATAACCTAGTCAAGTTGTCATTGTACTGGAGTGAAGTGGACTCGTAAGTATGGCTGGTGACTTTACTAGAACTCGCTACACTGCTATGACAAAGACACCGGGAACTTCCAAAAGTGGAAAACAAAATATCCCCTCATGGATCCTGGCCTTCCCACCTCTTTTATTTCGTACACTACAGCCCTCAGGAGTGTGTGCGTGCGTGTGTGTGTGTGTGTGTGTGTGTGTGTGTGTGTGTGTGTGTGTGTGTGACTTTAAGCTCAATTTGGAGCACTCTGTTTCAGAGGCCATAGATTACCAATACAGGCATGACCACTGAGAGATTTGTTTCCTTGGGGACCATTAGCCCACTAGTCTGCTGTACTATCTGCCATTCTGATAATAAATGCACTGTTCTGTGGTTATACCCAAAACCTAACATAATACAAAACTGGCCTTGAGATTTTTATCCTATCCTAAATCCAGATCCTTTGTCAAATGACTTTATTCGCCCCATACCCATTAAAGGTAGCCATGGAAGTTGACCTATTCCCATTGGGTAACCATGTGAGTTGCTTCATCAACCAGGGCAGAGAAGCCATGCCTTTTTTGTGTGCATTTCATAAGAGGTTCTTCTTTCTGTAACTAGTGGCCTTCTGTCAGTGCTAGGCAAGCAAGCAGTGTGCTGTTTCCAGAGTGGTCCTTTCACGGGTGTAAATATGGTGTAGTCCCTCAATCCCCGCCATTCTCTGGGCATTGTCTCAAAGGTGGTTAAGGGCTGGTTAAGGTTTCTGCCTTTTCCTTTTCCCTTCTCCAGTGTCCCTAATGGTTCTTTCCAGTGCCTTCTGTTTATGCACCAAGCAGGCATGCCAGCAAACATGGGACACAGGCTTCCTGCTCTGGCATATGCATGCAGATGTCTTTATTACCTAGAAGGGATAATTCTAAACTGAGTGATTCCGCAACCTGCCCTCTTTATTTAATATCATAACGTGAGTGTGTTCCATTACTATAAACAAAACTTTAAGTCAATACTTTTACTATCTGTATATATTTCCATGTGGACATAGAACCTTATTTTATTGAAACAGTTACCTATCATTGAACATTCTGTTTATTTCCATTTTCACTCAAATAATGTTGCAATAAACCTGCTTTTACATCAATCTTTGTATACTTGTTTAGATATTTTTTTCCAGATAAATTCATAAAGATAGAATTGCATGTACTAAATGCTTTTAAGGACTTTGATACGGATTTCCAAACTACCTTCCAGAAACACTGTATCAGTTTATACTCACAGCTCATAAGACTGTTAATGTTTTTATTTCTATCTAAATAACATTGTTACAACTTTTGCCAAGCTGTAGAAGTGAAAGTTCACATACATAGCCCATCCTGTTTCTTCAGCCCCTTTGTAAATAATTCTATTACTTTAAAACGTATTTTTAAAGTTGGATGAAAGAGTTACAGCAAGATAGAGAACCCGGGGAAACCAGAAATGAGCTCATAAAAAGAAACAGAAAGAAAGGAAGGACATATGCAGTGCTGGGGCACATTTAGTAATGGCATTGTCCCTTGGGGTTTTCCTTGGCACATTCAAGTGGCTCTAATGTGAGCGAATTCATACAGAAAGCCGGCATGCTCAGAGAGGCTGGAAATGTAGGATGGAAATACCACATAAAAGTGGGTCTGAGGAAAAGCAGAATATTCCAGGAAGAAAACTATCTCAACAGGATTCTAAAGGGAAGGGCATGCAGTGCTCCAGAAATGTGCAATAGGGAGTTCAGAAGTCAGACGTAAGGCACTAGAAAGAAGGGATGAGGTGACTGAAGAGGTCTGATTTGTGCATAGAGTGATGCCTCACAGGTGCAGCGCAGGACGGAGCTCGGCAAACTGCATGTGATTTCCTGCCTCTGTGCTATCTACACAGACAGTTTTTAAACGGGCAGGGCTGAGACTTAGGCTGCAGCTCGCTAGTTAGGGTACCAGCCTAGCCTATAGAAAGCTCTGGGTCCCATCACAAACGCCATGTAAGTCGGGCATGGCCGTGCACACCTGTAATCAAAGCACTTGGGAAGTGGAAACTGGAGAATCAGAAGTTCAAGATCATCCTTGGCTACATTATGAGTTTTAGAACAACCTGGCCTACATGAAACTCTGTCACAAAAGCAAGGGAAAACAAAAAAACAAGAAAGGGATTCTCTCCTGAGGATGATGGGAAAGGTTATAGGAAAATTTAAAATAACATTTTAACCCTGACGCTTACTCAGTGCTGGTAAAGTAGATTCAGCCTCTCGGAAGGGTATGCTTCATGAATGTATGATACAAGTTATTGTTCTTAATAAGATACATACCGAGGAGTCCATGGTCCTACTTCTAGGGATTCTCCCTTATAGAATTATTTAGCATATGTCAAAAGTTTTAACTTCAACTTTCTTTGCCATTCTTCTGTTGTTGGGTGTTAGGTTGGTTTTCTAGGTTAGCTATGAACAGTGCTATCTGTAGTGCTGAGTAAATATTGCTGGTCAAGTGTTTTTGTGATACCCTGACTTGGAGTTCTCGAGTAGAAATCCAGGAACGTTGGGACTGGATACCATGGTGGATCTAGTTTCAGTTTTTGAGAAGCAGCCGTCCTGGAGAAAAGCATGCTCAATTCACCATACGAACCTATAGGTGGCCTTTTTTTTTTTTTTTAATTGAACTAAATCTATTTAATTTAATATCATGGTTGCTCACTGAACTATGGTTTGTTTTAAGAAAAGGTGACAAAACTGAAATTCTAAAAGTAGTTTAAATATTACAGAAATATGTTTATGGATCCAACTGTTGAGCACAGCTTGCAGGATTTTGACTCACGTCAGATTGGGAGTCCCATGGAGCTCCTGTGAGTGGGTCAAGCTGTGTCAACAATCTAAGGAGGTTTTTGTCAAGGACAATTAACATGGATTCTTGTGTTTTCCAAGTCGTGATTCACCTAAGATGCTCAGGTAAAGGAGATCTACTGTAAAGTTTTCTGGAGCCTTAAGTTTTATTGTTTTAGAATGATTTTCAAATATTTGTATTAATCATGTATGAATTGTATGCAATGTATTCCAATCACGATGTCCTCCCATATCCAGCCCCTCTGACACACTTTGTGTCCTTTTTAAAAGCACAAACTGTGTTACCTATATACTCTACTGGAGCATGGTTGACCTACCAGTGGCTACACCCTTAAAATATCTAGTCTCTGTTAAACTGCCAATAGCTCCTCAGCTAGGGGTGGGACTCTGTGCCCACCTCCATGCTCCATGATGGAATTGTGTCTGTCTTGAGCTTGTCCAAGTTTTATGCATGCTGTGACAAACTGTGGGTTCTAACGTGCAGTTTCCTCATCTTCCACTTCTGACTCAAAATTTTTTCTTACCCCTCTTTCACTGAGCCTTGGGATGGGGGGGGTGTGTGTGACGTAAATGCCCCATGTAGGGCTAAGCATTCCTTAGTCTCTTATTCTCTGTGTCTTCAACAAGTGTGGGTCTCTGTGCTAATCACCATCTACTACAAGTAGAAGCCTCTCTGATGAGGGCTGAGAATGCACTGATCTATGGAGACAGCATTAAGTCATTAGGAGTTGATGCAGAAAATTTAGCAGGATAATAGTATATTCTTCCCTAAGGCCTTTACGCTACATAGCCATAGATTCTTGGCCCTAACAACCAAGCATGGATTCTGTCTTGTGAAGTAAGTCATAGAGCCAACCAGAAAGTGGCCAGATACCCAATTACATTTGTGCCATGATCATACCAGTGGGACTTATGTGTGAGTCCAGTCACACAAAATGGTGCTGTGGAATAGAATGCTTACTTAACTATCTGCATCTGTTTGTGTTGAAGACAGTGGTGAAGATGAAAATTGTAGTTATTTTAAATGCAGAGTCATGACTTTCTCTTTCAGGCTATTTGAGTTTGTTAGTGAGTTTAACTCAAATTGAACTATTACTCAGGGACTGTCTTAGTTAGAGTTTCTATTGCTGTAAAGGGACAGCATGGCCACAGAAACTTTTTTATTTAAATTTAAAACAATCTTATTTTACATACCAATCCCAGTTCCCTCTCCTTTCATCTGCCCACTACCCCCACCATCTCCCCACCTCACCCCCACCTTCTCTTCAGAGATTCCCATGGGGGAATCATCAAAGTCTGTCACATCAATTGGGCAGGACAGAGGCCCTCCTCGCGGTGTCTAGGCTGAGCAAGGTATCCCTCCCTCCGGAAGGAATGGGCTCCAAAAGCAAGTGCATGCACTATGGAGAAATACTGGTTTCACTGCGAGCAGCCTCATAGACTGTCCGGGCCCCCCAAATGACACCCGAGTTCAGGGGGCCTAGTTCAGTCTTATGCAGGTTCCCCAACTGTCTGTCTGGAGTCCCTGAGCTCCCACTTGCTCAGGTGAGCTGTTTCTGTGGGTTTTCCCAGCATGGTCTTGACCCCTTTGCTCTTCCCCCTTCCCTCTCTACAACTGGACTCAAGGAGTTTGGCTCAGTGCTTAGCTGTGAATCTGTTTCTGCTTCCATAGGATGAAGACTCTATGATGGCATTTAAGGTAGTCTTCAATCTCATTATAGGGGAAGGGCATTTAAAGTACCCTCTTCACTATTTCTTAGATTCTAGGTTGGGCCATCCGTGTGGGTTCCTGGGAATCACCCTAGTGTCAGGTTTCTCGTTGACCCATAACGGCTGCCTCTATCAAGCTATCTCTTCTCTTGCTCCCCTTCTCTGTCCTTCCCCCAACGCGACCTTCCCAATCCTTCATATTCTTCTCCCCCCTCTCCTTCTCTCCACCTCTCTCTTACCTCCCTCTTCTCTCTCTGTTGAGAATTCTTGGCTTAAATCGTACCCCAGTTTTTAATTGTATTATTCGATGTTTCAGTGACTAGTTTCTTGAGTTCTTTGTATATTTTGGAGATCAGCCCTCTGTCAGATGTGGGGTTGGTGAAGACCTTTTCCCACTCTGTGGGCTGCTGTTTTTATTTATTGCTGTGTTCTTTGCCTTACAGATGCTTCTCAGTTTGAGGAGGTCTCATTTGTAATTGTCAATCTCAGTGTCTGTGCTACTGGTGTTATGTTCAGGAAGAAGTCTCCTGTGCCAATGAGTTCAAGGGTACCTCCCACTTTCTCTTCTGAGAGGTCCAGAGGGCCACAGCAACTCTTATAAAGGAAGACATTATTTGGGGTGACTCATTTACAATTTCAGAGGTTCAGTTCATTGTCATCATGGAGGTGAGCATGGCATCATGCAAGCAGACATGGTGCTTCTTGATCAGAAGGCATCAGGAAGTTGACTGAGACATAGGAAGCCTCAAAGCTCGCCCCCACACAGACACACTTTCCATTAACAGAGCCACACCTCCTAAAAATGCCACTCCTTATGGGGGCTAATTATGTCAAACTATCACAGGGACCCATGGGGTCACTTTGATATTGGCTTTCAGTGAGAAATATCACCCAAAACATACATAAAAACTTACCATACATGACTATATGTGTCCATACTCCAATTTTTGGTACATGTTTTGAGTTCTATTCTTACAAGTCCATTCAGAGTTTATTTGAATCATGCAAAAGCAAATTAATATTTGGAGAGAGCAGGATGAATATTTCAGAGCTATCTTAATCTCAGTTTTTTTTACATGTGTTTGTGTATGTAGCTACATTATTGATCAATATATTAAATATCATTAAATAGGTATTTCATTTATTATTTAAGTGTTTTCTCCATTGATAGGTTATTTACAAAGACTCACTACAAAGTAGAAGTAATTTTTTTTTTGGTAAAAATACATAGTGTTTAAATAGCCACAAAGAGGTATGATCAGATCACTTTTTTGTCTTTCTGTAGTGACAGTTGCTAGCCAAGTGGTTCTGGGTAAGACTAATTCTCCCTCTCTCAGAAGTTACTCAGTGCCTTCTCTATCTCTTCATCTGGGAGGAGGACCTCACGAGCTTTTTCTCTTCTTTGGCTGAATGTCTATTAGTATTGTTACTGCTTGGATTTGCTTATGCTGCCATATCATTTAAGTGTTGCTTCTAGCTCCCCTGCCATCCCTTGAAGACACAATCTTGAAGCAGACTTACTGGCCCTATGCCTTCTGAAATCATTCTGCCCTCTCTTCCATGTGACCCCTGAGCCTTAGCTCTGGAGGTTACCACAACCCCTGATGTCTGTGCTACCAACTTAAAGACTTTTGTGTATAGTAATCATGCTTTTAAAAATCCAACCTATCCTTTCCCAGTAAATCCACAGAGGATTTGTTTACTTGGTACGGATAATTTGGCTGAGTAATATGGAAAGAATAGGCAAGATATCCAGTTTGAAATTAAGAGAAAGCTTCCCATAGACACTTCCAGAAAAGATTCAGAGAGCAGTTGAGCATCTTTGTAGGATCATGGTAGTAGGGATTCCTCTACCACCATGTGATTGCTGAATAAGCTAGAAGGTTTGCAATGTTATGGAAATGGCCAGATTTATAATCAAGAGACTGTATTCATGGCTGGGAGATGACATAAAATATTATTGCATGCAGAGAACAACACATCCAGACTCCACTAAAGGCAAGTAGGGTGGGGTTTATGAAAGATAAGGGCAGAGTCCTGATTCACCATAGAAGACAAGGAGGAGACACATGGCAGCAAGGCTGGGTTGACTCCTTCAGTGCCTGTTCAATTTTACCCAGTGTTACAGAGCATTTAATGTCGTGCCCAGGGAGCTGCCTTACCCTACACATGCATTAAGCTGAATCTCAGGAGTAACCTTTATGTCTAAGAAACATGCTGCCACTATTGGGTCTAGACTCAACTGCACTCAAAGATAGAGCATGCCAAAGTCTTTTTGCAAGTATTTTAGCAAGGATCTGAGTCACACTCTTGCCTAAGAGGATGCTCTATGCATTTTTAGACATATGACTAACTTGGGCAAAACTTTTAAGAAACCTAATTCAGAATAACAGTGTTTAGTAGGAAAATTGTTCTTTGCTTTTCATGTTGCTTTGGGGCTGAGGATGGAATAGGACTGGGCTGAAATACAAAATGTCATAAAGAGACAGATAGACAGGGATTCAAAGTCCCTGAATGACATTTAATTCCATGGTGCTGTTTTTCCTGGTCTGGTTTCAGAGGTCTTCTGACAGTGGGACTATTTGCTATGTAGTCATTCTGCCGTTCTCATTTTCCTGACAATCAACAGGCATTGCTTAACTTCACACTCGGATGAGGGGAAAAAAGGAGAAAGGAGACTACAATGTCAAATGCACACAGTTTAATGGCATTTACAAACATTTTCAAAGTAACTCATCAGTAGCAAAAGCAGCATATGTACCAGATTGGAAGACACTTAAGTAGATTTGGGTACTTTAGCCAAAACAGCTTGCAATAGCTGGATTTAAGAATAAAAGCCTAATTGGAGGCTTTCACATTAGGTTCTGAAGCACATTTTTTGGTTCCCTTGTGCCTTGTTTCCAAGATGGTAGCACCTGGAAAAACATGCAGCTTGATTTTCGTAATAGATCTGAGCTCAGATAGAAGGCCTGCATTACACCAGCTCCTTTGAAATGGGTGGCGGTTTCTGCTGGGTCCAGGTGGCTGAATCGCATGCTTGGAAGTAGGAGCATGCCCATCTGTTTGTGAAATTCACCAGGCATAGACCGTTTCCACCCAACACACCGTAGAAACTCATAAGCCTCCCGTTAAGCAGCAAACTCTGAAGCCAAGGCTGGGCGAGAAGAGCGCCAAATCATCACCGCTGTTTTCCTTCAGCCGGCGTTTTGAAGGCCAGACCTTGCATGACTGTCCGCTCTTTACCAAGGGGGACTCTCTGCCAGACCAATGACAGTGCCCTCAAGGAGACTGTAGCAGTTTCCACCAAGTCTTTGACCAGGGGAAGTGGCCACTGTATTTCATTTCTAATTACTACTGGATTTGTTGCTCCAGGAAACCTCATCCGATTCTGGTTGCTCCAATGAGAAGAATTAGAGTATCTGTTGACCCTTTCCTTCCAACTCCATGTACCAGTGAGCTGTACGGCACAATAAGTTAATTTTTAGGAACAGCCTTCCATACCCAGAGCAAGCATCTCCCGTTTGACTTGCTCTCCATATACAGGAGCTTGGTATTATTTACCTAAGAATCTGATGTTTGGCCTTTTCAATAGATGGAACAAAGAATAAGGATACATGTCCTCAGATGACTCTAGTGCCCTACCAAGAATGCACACCACCCTGTCCCTTATCTTGACAGCAGTAGTAATCATCCATTACTAATTTAAACTAAAAGTGTCACGGGGCTTGTGTTGGTTTAAAGAAGATGTCTCCCATATTCTCCAGCATTTGAATGCTTGATCCCAGGTTGGTAGACCAATTTAGGGGAAGTTTAGGAGGTGTGGCCTTTCTGGAGGAAGTCTGTCACTGGGGTCAGGTTTGAAGGTTTCAAGCTTTCTGCCTCTGCTTCCTGTTTGTGATTTGAGATACAAGTTCTCACTGCTGTTCCCATCGCCATGCCTGACACCTGCTGCCATGGCTTCCTCACACGACAGTGATGGGCTCTTAGCCCTCTGGAACTTTAAGTCCAAAGCAAATCCTTCCCTCTCTAGGTTGCCTTGGCTGTGGTGTTTTACCACAGCAATAGAACAACTAACACGTGGCTAGAATCACTTGCTAAGGAGGTAAGTATCTACCATGACAAACAAGAACACCCAAAGGCTTCTATGTTAGATGCTTTCAGATACAACATTTGAAACATTCTGAGTGGCTGTTGGCTGGCTTCATGAAGATATCTCATTAACCCAAAAGTGTAAGTTTGTAGATTTTCGTTAATAAATTAAAATTACACGGCAGTTCATTTGAAGTATAGACGACTAGGAAACAAACAAACCAAAAACCATAAAGAAAAACAAACCTAAAATTAGTTTTAACCTTACTGTTGGCATACTACTTTTATTGAAGCGTATCTTTTTCTAGTCTTGTTATATAGCTATATAGATATATATTCTATAAAACACCAATTATATCCTCTAATATGCTTAAAACTTTTGAGTTGGCACTTAATCATGAAGATTTTCTTGTGTCATTGAGCATGTGCCCCAAACTTTATTGCAGTGTGTATACATACATGCAAAGGTTTCATAACAAAGGAATCCGGAGGAGGCTGCATTCTTGCCAAAATGCAGTAGCTAAAGAACACTATGTGATATGAATATGTGATGGTAATTCTTAATTGTCAACTTGACTCAACCAAGAATTACCTGAGAAGGGATTCTCAGAGAGGGGTTGTGTATAATATGTTGGCTTGGCCCATGAATGGTCTGGGGAAATTCACCCTGCCTAGTGTGTGTGATTCAGAATCCTTCATATTACAAGTGCACAAAAACCAAGCTAAGAGCAATTGTTCTCTTCAGGAGAGATTATATTCGGGGTTTCCACTACTGCCTTCAGCTCTCATTCCCTCCACTCTACTCTCTTTTCCTCCTTCCCGCTCCCTACCCTCTTCTCCACTAATTTCCCTTTTTCTTCCCTCTCCCTTCTCTTCCGTCTCCTCTTCTCTCCTCTGTCACTTTACCGCTGACATTTTCAAATCTATGCTGGTCACACAGACTGAGATAATAAATAAGAGAACCCTTGACGAGTCTCCAGTGGGCCTTACGAGGTTACCCTGCTGACCTCTGAATCAGGTTCTGGCCATGGGAGATGAAGCACCCTGGATGGGTCAAGAGACAGAGTTAACGGGATGGGACATGGGGCAAGAACGGTGAGAGAAAGACTGTAACTTTTCTCTGCTTTTCCCCATTTCTTTGTTTTTCTTTCTTTTTAAAAAACCTATCCTCTGACAGTTTCATACATACATTTCATTCCCTCTGTCTTCCACTAAAATGTTGCTTCTTCCCAACAAGTCCCTACCACTGGCATAACTTCCTTTCGGAGGCGACCCACTGCGTTCAGCTAGACTTGCTGGCAGGAACATGAGCTCCACTAAACCTTGGCACTAGCAGTGCAACTCATATCTTGTCTTTCAACATAGCAGCAAGTAAATATGCCAGCGCATCTGTAAAATATACATTTAAAAACTTGCGAAACTGCCTTCTTTGAATTCAAAAGAAAAATTAATTTCAGGCTTTTATCAACTTGGATTGTCATTAAAAACTTTAAACTATCTGGAAGACAAGAAGCAGAATCACTAATTTTTGGATGTTGAATGGAAGGCAGCTGTGGTGATAACTCAGAAGGAAAAGTCAGCTTCTAAAGTAGACATTTACTTCCTTAGTGTTGCCACCATCACCAACACTGCACAGTGTTAATCTTCTCAGAGGAAAAGTCAGACACAGTGTCCTCCAGCCTCCGTGGCAGGACGAGAGAGAGGAGAAACCCTGAGGCTCTCAGCCCCTGGAAGTCTGCACATTGCGGTGTTTCTCTGGCCTTAAGGGTTCTGAGCAATATTTGTCTTGCTCTTTCTGAATTTAATCTGGAGAGCCTGTCCTGGGAGGTGCTAGGTGATACTTCATGGCAACGCCAAGTGTATGTTCACCAGCAAGTAAGTGGTCAGAGACATCGAGAATAAGATCCAGCTAGCTCCAGGGAAGTCCCTTGACATTACCAAGGCCATCCTCACATCGGGTGCTGAGAAGATCTCACAGTAACAGTGAGATCACCACCAGAGTCGGTACTGGTGGTAGGATCCAAGGCTTTGGATTTCAACAAAACACTAAAGAGGAACCAGTACTTTATGCCAAGAACACTTACGTGATTGATCTCTCTGTCTCTTTCTGCCTGACTCTGTTTCTCTCCCTGTGGTGTGTGTGTGTGTGTGTGTGTGTGTGTGTGTGTGTGTGTGTGTGTTCACATAGAGTTCAGAGGACAGTACTTTTGAATTAGCTCTCTCTTCTAACATCAGGACTTGGAATCAAACTCAGAGGCACTGCTTTACAACCCTGATTGATTCCGATGCATTTGGTGCTGCTATTTCTAGGAGGGACCACTCCTAGGGACCTAGGGCCTGTATGTCTAGACAGCTGCGGGATAAATTACTAACCACACTAACCAGTGAAGAAAAAAGGGACACTTGGCAGGTAATTCCTCCGGGGAATTTGGGGTGATGGGGACATAATCTTCTAGTACAGTATACTTCTGGTCATCCAGACAGGTGGAAGTAACATGCATGTGTTAGTTTTTTAATGACATAGGAACACACAACTCTCATGGATCTACCAGATCATTTTTACTTCTCTGTCTTCCCCACCGGATAGTGAGACATTCAAAAGTCAGGGCAGAATTTATAAATATTTACATTCCTACATTTTTCCAGCTGACTGGTGTATATATTGAATACTTGATATATATTTGCTAAGTGAATGGATAAATTAGGATTCACCCTTAATTTTCTTTTTCATTGGCCTAATAAAGTATCTACCACCACACTCTTTGGATGTTGTGGTGGTTCATTGCTTGTACAAATAAAGCCTGTCTTGGGGTCAGAGAATGGAGCTTGCCACTGGCTAACCATAGAGATCTGGAGGTCTGTACAGACAGACAGGAAGTGAGATGGCTGGGGGAAACAGGATATAAGCAGGGAGAAACACAAACTCACTCTCCTGTCTGCTGAGAAGCTAAGGTGTGATTGCAACTTCCTCCTTTTTGTTTTTTTAAACTCCATTTATAGGAGGTAAAAATGATTCTATAACCTGCCCACTTTTCTCTTTCCTCAGTGCCATACCCTAGTCTAAGTGAGCAATATTAATCCTTTCCTCAGCTTATCACTAGCTTCAGAAGAGCCTGCCCATTCTAATGTACAGTATGAGAGAGAGAGAGAGAGAGAGAGAGAGAGAGAGAGAGAGAGAGAGAGACTATTAAAAGACCTTCACTGTCTTTTCATCTCCTGACCACAGTGAAATTCAGAAGCAGCTGCCTGCATCTCCAGGAATGTCCCCTCTTCTCTCCACCTCCTCACCGCCTCTCATCCTCACACTACTAGATCACGTTAGGCTTCTTTCTGACTCCATTCTTCAAAGACACCCTCTTAGCAGACCCTCCCATACTTTTCTTTCTCCCCTGGTCATTCCCTTCTTATGCTGTGAATCTCAGACTAAATTTAGCCTCCTGGAGAAGCCTCCTTCACCCCCATTCCAATTTAAGGTGAGCTTGTCTGTCTGTCTCTTTCCTGGCATCTGCATTTTTCCTTCTTGGTCTCTCAAAATCTGAATTATTGAGCCCATTAAATGTTCAATAAGTATCTCTCTAATTATTGATTTTTCCTTGAGACTACACATTTAAGTTTTATACCAGATATCTGCTCATTGTATAACAACTTCTCAGCCTTATGTCATGACTCTAGTGAAGGCATCTTACTGCTCTCCATCTGCAATAATCACCCAAAGCCTATACTGTACATCTCTGCCTCGGGCCTGGACACCTCCCTGTCTCTTAGTTGGGGAACCTGCTGGAATCTGCCCAATTTAAGCAGCCCAAAAGTCAGTGTATGATATATCTATCAAAGGTGCCTACAAAATTGAGTACCAGCTACACAGTATGAGCAGCTGTTCTGTCGTTTCTTCTCACATCAGCTTTCTTGTCTCCCCTTCCTTGGTCTGCTTTCTCTAACCCTTTGCTTCTCTCTGAAGTTACTTTCCAAATAAACCACATTGAGTCACAGCCTTAGTTTTAGGACCCCAAAGCTGAGACAACCAACCACTTTATACCCATTATCCAGCATAGTTCATGGTGCTGAATACTTATCCAATAACAAGTCAAATGCATGGAAATTATTATCTGCCAATGGCTAAGAATGGAAGTGGGTTATAAAGCACTTGGTACAAGGAAATTCATCACTACCTGTGCTTTGCCATTTAGTAGAGGCTTCACCATATCAGAATGGTAGGTAAGTCCAGAAGCATGCTTCTGTAAGGTATATGACCACCAACAACATCTCTTTAATTCTTCTTCTCTCAGTGTTGGGCACATTGAGATAGTGGAACAAGAATAAGTTTGCAATGGCGCCTGTTGGAAACGAATCTTAGCGTTACCAGTTACCAGTGTTTCCTATCTGTGTCTCCTTACCAAACTCATCATGCTCCAACTGCCTGTCTTTGAAATGGGAATAGGAATGCTTACATATACATCTGTTTTAACAATTTAAAGACAGATCCTTCTTAAAACACTGGCTTCAATATTTACCATCTTCTCCAGTGAAAAACATAACATTTAAGAATTTGTTTCTAAACCTGAAGCCCATGGCTCGGTGAAAGAATCCTCCAGTTAACTTTTTAAAATCATCTTTGTTTCTTCAGTTACCAAGAATTATTTCCATCACTTGAGAGGAAATCTTCCTCAAGCAAAGAGTTTGCAGTGACAAGAAGCTTTTCAGAGGTCTCCTGGTTCTTGGCAGCTTTCCCCGTGGGATGGGGTAGTGTGTACTCCCCGTGTCCTGATGAGAGGTCAGTATGTGGGCTCGGGTATCCTGTGAGGCTGCTCTCTTTATCCATCTCTGGCTATTTGTGCCTTTTGTCTGCCTGCGCTCTCAAAGGTCAGACCCTTGTGAGAAATACTTGCTCTATTAATCATCTTGGAAGGTGGTTCCAGACACATTTCCAGAAGGGATGCTGTAAGTTTTGTCTGCACAGTGCACCCTGGGAAAAGTTTCCCTTCCGAAAAGTATTCTTGCCTTCAGCCAAGGATTTCCTTTTTCTTTTTTTCCCCTTCCCAGATTATAAAGCAATGAAATTAAAACAAGTTTTCAAGGTGTTGCAAAGAATGGTCTCCCCCTAGGGTGTAGTTAGCAGGTTCCACGTGACTTCTGTTGATCAGGTTTGGGGACAACAATGAGAGGCTTGATTATACACGAAACGATATAGTCAGAAACAGTAGTATGAAGTACATGTCCAGGACTAATGAAAATGACCTGGTGGCTAGGCTGGCTTGTAGTCTGGATGCTCACACTGAACTGGAGTATGGAGGACCAATTCTCCCTCGTGTTTAGTGAAATCACTTCATGGGTGAACAGTGAAACAAAGAAGGAGAGGAAATAAGAAGGAACTACCAGGGCGTCTGTTTCCTGTAAGGCTCTCAGTTCGTCTCTTTTCTTGAGTCTTTGTAGTCCTCACAAAATCTACTATGCTTCACTCATGGCCAAGTCTTGAAAATAAGGGAAATGTATTCTAAAACATAAATCATTCATTCATGAGGGCATTGTCTGGTGTATTTCAGAAACTCTCTTTAAAAATAAATTTGTCTTCTCCACAAATGAAGCAGCATTCATTTCCATAGCAATCCTCACTTGAGATGAGAGGTAAATAATAAACAATGCTCCACTGGGAGAGGTCCCTTCAAAAGCTCATGTCGCGGTGAGTAGACCACCATGTTTGGTGAACATATTAAACACCTCAGATGATTTCCCTGGAGAATGCAGAGCAGACGGTTCAGTCTGTCCCGAGGACTGTCTTCAGGCCTCTGTGAATGACGTCTGCAATAGATGGAGATTTCTCCCCCTCAGAGTCCTGCTTCCGTACATGTGCACAGTTTTACTGAGTCATATTTTTCAAGAATGAATGTGGGTGTCGTAGGCAGTAACCTGTTGTCTGTAACTTCATAAATAGCTTGTTCCCAAAGTACTCTAGGCACAGCTGAACCCAGATGATCCCTTGGGTGGCTTGCTTCCAAGCCCATTTTAATATCTTTTTCTTTGTTGCTCATACCCCTTCTACTGCCATCGTCTTGAATAAGACAGTAATAAAGACAGTTTCCTTGAAGAAGCACTTTTGAACAAAGGAGTAGGGACTGGATTGTTGTGGTTAACTTGTAACAGAGGTATTCTAAAAACAATCCTGGCACAACACTCCCCAAGCCTGACCACATAGGGAAATTTAGTAAGTCAACAACGAACTCTCATGCCAAGGGCCAAGTATTAAATGAGAAGTACAAAAGGGGACTTGGATTCACCCTGTCCTCGCGTGGATTTCAGAGCAATAAATGCCAACTTTTTTCTTCAATCCAATGACATCTGAGGGACCAGCTTAAGTAGGAGCTGGTGGCTGCTCTTAAAGAAGCAAAAAGAGTTAGTTTATTATAAAATAGCATGCAGTCAGTCCCAGAAAAGCTATGCTGAGCATAAGTACCCTGGTGTGAAATCGTGGCATATTACGAGCATTTTGTGGCTAGATAGAAAAGAACATCATGGATGGTTCAGGACATAAACTTTTTTTCCCAGCAGCTGCAAGATTCTCATGCTCTCTGAAGCCACAGGGAATCACAAGGAGGTATAAGTTTCATTGACTATAGGAGGGGAGATTCTAATGGATGATATTGTGCAAAGGCTGCCAATATTCCTTCTCCCCTCTTGCTGGCTTGTGACGGAAGTTATTTCTGCGGCCCAGTTCATTGACAGACAACTCTGTCCACTTATTCTCCATTTGATAGGAAGATATGCACTTGTTCCCTGTGCTCTCTGTGGGCTCTGTTACACTTGAACTTGGACAAGTGCTGGCTTCCTCAGCAAAGGCCTGAGCAACCAAGTGGTCCCCATTCACATACAGCGTGCCCATGCTATTCCACGCGCACACATGTGGTGGCCCACAAGCAATCAGTGATGCTCAGAGCAAGATCCAGCAATGGTGCTGGGGCCACTACTGAGAAAGGTGAGGACTAGGAGAGTTTCTGGCTTCCTAGAGTCTGAGGATGCACTTGCCCTGTCTTTAACGACTTCACTCTCTCACCTGTTCTTACTTTGATCATTTTCTCCTCGATTTCTCTCAGATTCCAGGAACATCAAGCCTTACAGGCAGGCATCTCATGACACTTTCCTCCGTGTAATAAATACTGAGGCTTCTCTGCCAGAGCCCTTGCCCTTCTTCTGTGAAGTCTTGGCATTTCATTACAGAAATACAGAACTGAGGGTCTAGGCTGCTGCTCTTCCCAACATGGCCACACTGTGGGAACACAATCTGCTTGCGTGTCCACCACATTTGTTTGAAGGTGAGGGGCTGGACCTATCTTTCTGGGATTCCCTAGAGCCAGGTCTATGATCTCAGACTTCAGCAATAAAATTGTCCCTTTTGGTCAGACCAAGGACGAAAACAAAGGGAATTTTTCATATACTTTCTTTTTTATTGCATTTCTTTTTATCAGTAAATAAATCACTTAAAGTCCCTTTCCCCCAAAGAAATAAATTCAGAAAAGGAAAGAGAACTGTAGAGCAATGCACATTTTCCTCTCCCCTGGAAGTTTCTCATGTTAACAAGCTGAAGGGAGTGTTGGTAGACTGAAGTGGAGCTCAAGACTGCTAGCTTCACGCAACTTTTCCCACGGTCATGCTAAGAATGAAACGCACGTGTGGATATAAACAACAAAATAGGGACTGTGTAATTTTGAAGTTTTGAGTGCAGTTTGAATGCTCTTGCATGTGTCGGGAAAGCTGGTTTCTTAGAATGTGGAAACAAATGCTGGGACATGGAGGTGCCTTAGTGAAAGGACCCCTGCCAGCCATATATACACGGTTTCTCAACCCATATAAACAAGAGTCAACTCCTCAATAACAATGTAAAGTTTTAGACTGACAATAGGTAGCACACGAAGAAACTCGGCATCTTAGAGAAAGAAACTAAAGGATGCTGTATGTGTCCGTGCCTACAGTAGCTCACACTCTCACTTTGCACTGGGCTCCATAGACCAAAGGTATCCTTGTTCTGTAAATTCATTTAGAAATTAAAATGAAGGAGGGAACAGGCTATTATTGTAATGAAATATACTATCCATTAAGGAGTTCAATACCAATAATAAATCTCGAGAAAATCTCCATGTCCCAGCATTATTTGGAGACGGTGGCTGGATGGCGTGAACAAGAGCACCGAGGGAAGGAGATGTGGTTTGGTCTGGTTTTGTTTGGTGGCAAAGAAAGTCTCTTCAAGGAGCTGATCTTCCAGCTGAGTTCTGTAGGAACCGTGTCATTGCAGGAGTGACCTCTAACTCTCACAGCTTCAGCTCGGCCAGTACAAGAGCCGGTTCCCTTGCTCAATTTCGAAGATGGTGGCCAGGTCTTCTGATGCATTCTCCACGTTCCCAACATATTCCTCCGGTCCTGGGTGGGCTGCCTCTGCACACTCTGCTAACAGAAGTTCCAAATATCTTTTTCTGCCTTTTTCCAGGCAAGATGGGAATTACACAAGTGTCGGCCATCTCATCCTAAAAGCCATAAGGAGCTCAGAAACACAATGCCCGGTGGAGGAAAACTCCTGTCCCCGGGTCTCCTGGGAAAAGCCACGTGGTCGAACCGCTTGCCTTTCAGTCATGGTTAACCAAGTCACATGAGAAGGAAGGTGATTTGAATGAGCCCAGATGTTTCGCTTTAAGCTACGAGCAGCCATAGTACTCGAGCCATTCTTATTTTGCAGTCATTTCTTTTCATGTCACAGAAATATTCAAGCGAGATCTAGGGAGACAGCATGTCTTAAAAGATGACGATTGCGACTGGCAGTGAATAGCAAGCACGATGATAACTTGTCACAGTTAACTCAATGTTACAGCAAAGGCAGCTGCAGAAAAGAGAAGCTAACAGGTAGCGCCGCGTGCGGACAGCTCAATAGAGAGAGGTCACAATGCAATTTGGGGAAGCATTTTAAAAATATACTACCTGTGGTAGAACATGGATGGCAAACGGGTTCAACACAGATTGGGAGAACCTCTCTTACTATTTGAGAGGTTTTTAAGAGTACAATTGATGGCTCAATCAAAAGACTTAATAGCTTTGGCAAGTAAAGCAGGATATGATTGCGTAGAGGGTTTTTTCCCCCCTAAGCTAGAATTCACTTTTTTTTTTTTCCTCAAGAAGAACGCTGCACTTGGCAGGTCTCTCATTCCAGTGCACAGAAGTTAGTAAACTGTGAAACAGTGGGGGATTCTTGCAGAAAAGTTAATTACTACATCAATTTCTGCCAAGGTCACTTGAAAACAAATCCCTCTGTCCTTTGTGTGCTAGTACTGGAAAGAGATTGGGGTTGACAATGGAAAACTCAACAAGCACAGGATAAACGTAGGCATTTGGGAACAGTGTGCTCTCACTAAACGTCTGCCAGTGGATGAAGGGATAACAAGAACCTGGGTGTGGTTGTAGGATAGCCTGGGTGTGGTTGTAGGATAGCCTGGGTGTGGTTATAGGATAGCCTGGGTGTGGTTATAGGATAGCCTGGGTGTGGTTATAGGATGCCTGGGTGTGGTTATAGGATAGCCTGGGTGTGGTTATAGGATGCCTGGGTGTGGGTTGTAGGATAGCCTGGGTGTGGTTGTAGGATAGCCTGGGTGTGGGTTGTAGGATAGCCTGGGTGTGGTTATAGGATAGCCTGGGTGTGGTTATAGGATGCCTGGGTGTGGTTGTAGGATAGCCTGGGTGTGGGTTATAGGATGCCTGGGTGTGGTTATAGGATGCCTGGGTGTGGTTGTAGGATAGCCTGGGTGTGGTTGTAGGATAGCCTGGATGTGGTTATAGGATAGCCTGGGTATGGGTTGTAGGATAGCCTGGGTGTGGTTGTAGGATAGCCTGGGTGTGGTTATAGGATAGCCTGGGTGTAGGTTGTAGGATAGCCTGGGTGTGGGTTGTAGGATAGCCTGGGTATGGGTTATAGGATAGCCTGGGGTGTGGGTTATAGGATGCCTGGGTGTGGGTTATAGGATGCCTGGGTGTGGGTTATAGGATAGCGTGGGTGTGGGTTATAGGATAGCCTGGGTGTGGGTTATAGGATGCCTGGGTGTGGGTTATAGGATGCCTGGGTGTGGGTTATAGGATAGCATGGGTGTGGGTTGTAGGATAGCCTGGGTGTGGTTATAGGATAGCCTGGGTGTGGGTTATAGGATAGCGTGGGTGTGGGTTATAGGATAGCCTGGGTGTGGGTTATAGGATGCCTGGGTGTGGGTTATAGGATGCCTGGGTGTGGGTTATAGGATAGCCTGGGTGTGGGTTGTAGGATAGCCTGGGTGTGGGTTATAGGATAGCCTGGGTGTGGTTATAGGATAGCCTGGGTGTGGGTTATAGGATAGCCTGGGTGTGGGTTATAGGATAGCCTAGGTGTGGGTTATAGGATAGCCTGGGTGTGGGTTATAGGATGCCTGGGTGTGGGTTATAGGATAGCCTGGGTGTGGGTTATAGGATGCCTGGGTGTGGGTTATAGGATAGCCTGGGGTGGGGTTGTAAGATAGCTTTCTGAACTATATAGTTTGGAGCCATGAATTCTTTTTAAAGCCATGAGTCTAGATTCTAACAGAGACATGTGCATATCCATGTGGGATTATCTGACACACATGAGCTAGTGAGTACTAACATGCCAGCAGCAGACTGGTATAAACATGGAAACTATGACTTCACTTGCCAGTGGGACATCTGCGTGAAAAGGAAACGTGGGTCTTTGACAGCGTATGACAACCAGTAGCACAGGCTGGCACACGCCGTCATTGCCTCATCCTGCAAAGGTTGGGACTGCCACCTCTGAGAGACGGTCTGGCACGGGATGTGGTAAAGCAAAACCACCCAGTTGTGACTATTATTGAAAGCAACCCACATTGACATTTTTTGTTTGTTTTTGAATATTTGAAAGTAGTTGAAGGAGTGTGGGCAGTTGCCATTTGTGTCTGTGTCATCAGGAGAGATCTGATGAAAGTACTGCCCTGTCTCCTCAGATCTAGGACTTCCTTGAGTGGAAGGACTGAGAAACCCAGCTTGTCACTATGCTAGAAGGTCACAGGATGATGCTGTGCTGTGATTGTGACAGCTAGACTCAAGTCAGAGTTTCAAAAGAAATAAGAGGAGTAATAGGAATTGCACACCATGGATGTACAATTCTCTCAGTGCTATTTGTTGAAGGGACTGTTTCTTCTTCGATGCATGTTGTTTTCTATTATTTTCAAAAAGCAGGGGGCTCTGGCTGGCTGTTGATCCACGAGTCTGTTTTCTGCCAATACCATGTTGTGTACGTTACTGTGGCTCCATTCTATAATTCGAAACCAGGCTTTAGCATTGTTTGTCTTGCTCAGAGTGCTTTGGTTTTTGGGTTGTTCATGCTTCTCTGTGAATTTTAAGACTGGGTTTTCCTATTTCTGTGAAGAATGTGCTTAGAATTTTGATGTTATATCAGTTTGCTGTGATAAAAACAAACATGCTAAAAAGCAACTTGGGAAGAAAGAATTTATTTCAGTTTATGGTCTGTTATAAAGGAAAGTCAGAGCTGGACCTCAAGACAGAAACCAGGAGGAGGAACAGCTCTCACTGGCTTGCTCTCCGTGGCTGCCTCAGCTTGCTTTCTTATAGGTCTTGGGAATCCGCTGTCTGGATGTGGTGCCATCCACATTATCTAGGATAATACGAGGAATCATTATTCAGGGGAGTTATTCACAGACTTGCCTGTAGGGCAGTCTAATGGAAGCATGTTCTCAATTGTCATTCTCTTTTCTCAGATAACTTTAGTTTGTGTCAAGCTGACATGACACCAAGCATTTGATCTATAGATAATATTGGTTAATTTATCCTTTTTGCACTATCCTGTCAATCTGTGAATATGTGGAACCTATTGTCTCCCTCAGTTTCTTTAGTATTTAAAACTTGTCATTTGCAGGGATTTGGTTATATTTATTCCTGGCTTTTTTTTTTCAAGATATTCTTGATGAAAATGCTTTCCTTATTTCTTCCTCACTATCTTCATTGTTAGCCTTGGACTCTAGGGTTTCTTATAGTTAAGATAATATCATTAAATATCTGCATATATGAATAGCATGACTTATCCATTTCTTGTCTCCTTTTCTCTGCATTTAACTTTTTCGGTTGGTTTAATTTTTAATTAAGACTTCATTGACTGAGAATAGAGAGTGGATTTGAATGTGACAATTTTAAGTCAGGTGATAGTTTCAGCATTGTTCTTGCTGGGAGGGAGGACTTTTGTTATTGGGCTTTTTATGCTTCTGTCTGAATTTTAAGACTACTTTTCATATTTAAAATTTTTTTTCCTACACCAGAGTTTTATTCCTCTATAAAGAATGAAATTGTGTTATTTATTGGAAAGTGGATGCAACTAGAGACCACATATTATATGAAATAAGGTGACTTGGAAAGACGAATAACACATATTTTGTTGTGTTTATGTATATACACAAATGCATATATATAATATATATGTATATATGCATACATACATACATACATACATATATACATACATACATATCATGCAAGCCAAATGTAAATGGGAAGAGAAGATCACTGGATAGAGAAGAAAGTAATAGCTGAGTATTATCACACACAAATACACTTTAAATTGTCTTTATAAATCACAGCTCTTTGTACAATGAATGCATACCACGCCCTAACAAAATATTGAAGAGATGACTCATAGTTAAGAGCACATGCTTCTCTTGCAGACCAGCACCCTATCTGGTGGCTCACAACTCCCTGTTATCACAGCTTCAAGGGGAACACAATGCCTCCAGCATCCATGGATACCTGTGCCAATGTAAACACACCCATACACATACAGGCTAGCACATAACTAAAACTAATATTAATAAAAAATAAAATATTAAAAGAACACAGAGCATCCTTAAGGCCTGCAAAATATAGTTGCCTATGTCAAAACCATATGCACTTTTTTAAGAAGGCAATCATCCTGTAATTAAACCTCAGAATTTGACAACCTTCAACCAAAGAGTTTCAGAAGTGCATTGTAGACTGTTAAATTAGAACCTCGAGTATACAGAACGTATCCTCAGAAGAGCAAGCACTTCAAGGTAAATCAGTTCCCAGGGATGATTTTGTTGGTATATCTGTGAATCCCAGGACTGGTCTATCCAGAATGTGGTGAAGACCGGGAAACATCTGGATTCTCTTAGGTCT
>JANBXA010000114.1:24677500-24932500 GCA_030556225.1 Cricetiscus sungorus
TTGGGAGGCCATGGCAAATGTCACCATTCGGCCTTTGCAAAGCTGTGGGAGCTCTTGAACAGAAGCAAAAACACAATGTGAAAGGGGGCTCTTCAGTGTGATCTACAGAACAGATGTGCAGCTTCTTGGGAGAATATTCTTTGGACTGAAGGGCCCTGTGGTACACTTCTTAATCAGAGGACCTGGCAGGCGATTAGTCTCTTCTACGTCTGGCACTTGGGTCTTTTTACCCCTCCCTCCACCCTATCCAGAGCAGCATAGTGAACATGAATATCTTACATGGCCTAGCACACTTTTCATTTGAGAGCTGCTAGGTGGTTATATGTACAACAAAAGCTGCCTGAACAAAATCACATTATCTGCGGCCTGAAAAGGGTTCTGGGAAAATTCACTTAGCAGTGGGGAAATTGATGATAGGCCTGTCTGGTTTCTAAGCATTGTCTGAGAAGCTCAGGTTCTCTAAGTAGACCTCAAAATACCCATCAATCAGCTCTTACTTAACCTGACTCACCATGGGAGAAACAATTGCCTGACCATCAAAGGATACAACCTATCATCTCATGAGAGAGTGACAATTAATTGAAATACAAGTTGGCTTTTTAAATTTCTATTGGTGTGTGTTAAATTAAGTCCTTGATGATGTACATCAAAATACACATACACATACGGGAACGGATCACTAAATTTATGAAAGTGAATATAATTACATAACCATATCAGATAAAGAAAACAGATCATTACCAACACTCCAAATCTATTCCCTCCATTCAGAGGATAACTGATATTCTGTATTCAAGCATATATAGGTTTACTTTGCATGTTTTCTAACTTATGTAAATGGAATTGTAGCCTATGAACTCTTGATCACAAGGAAGAATTTTGATTTGAGCCACTTTTCTATTGCTTATGAAATAGTATGCAATCTTTTATAGATATTTATTATAAATCAAAAGGGTTCGCTTACTCAAATGATCAATGCTCAACATGAATAAATGTAGAATCTTATTCACATGAGATGATCTTTTATTTCTTCTTCTTCTATTAACATAATGAAAAACATTTTCTCTACTGTTAAATCAACTTTCCATTCTAGAACAAAGTCCATCAACTCTATTGTATTATCTTCTTGATATTTTTTTTTATTTTAACTGTCTGGCATTTTGTTTAAAATGTTTAGATGTATAGGTTATTGCCACTGTTCTTGGTTGCTTTCCAGAACTAGGTGGGAAAACCCTGTTGCTGAAGATACCACAGACTTCCGTTAAAGGACATGGAGAAATCCTGCTGTTACTGACCTGGAAGCTGTCTCCTCCTTGACTATCTTTCATGATGCTGCCAAGTGCTGTGGATGCTACCGGAGGAGAAAAGTCATCAACAGCCTTACCCAGATGTCAACCCTATGAGTCACAATACTGACAGGTTTGTCAAAATATGCTTATTGGTGTGACGGTGGCATTGATGTTATGGGGGTATCTTACTGTTTTACAGATATCTGTCCTTAGGAGGGAATTCATGCCTGGCACTATAAACCTGGATAGAAACCCATGGTTGAGGAGTGCATAAGCCATAAGAGATAACATACTAGTAGTATTTATTTTGATAAATGGACATAGTATCAAAGTGCTTCTAAATGTTTATTTTCATGTTCATAGATCAGGGCAGTTCTTAACCATTATCAGAGAAGGCTTCGTTCTTCTATTGGGAAGTGATTAATGCAGAGACTCACAAATGCTAAAGACATGGGAAATACATGACTGTGGAATAATCAGCCATAAACAAACATTTACATAGCCCTTCTTGTAAAGGATTAGGCAACACATTTTAAGATTCTATGCTATAGTGTTTTTTTTTTCACATTAGTTTTTCCAAAAACTTCCGAGGAATATCTGCGTTGTTCTTCTTCATAGTCATACTGACGTACACCCTCTAAATTATCACCAGGATTTATTTATTTTGCAGGATGTTTCATCCTAGCCATTTTGAAGTTAGATGATACCATATAGTACTTTTTATTTATACTTTCCTAAAGACTAATATATTGAGCATTTTTCTTATTTAAGGGGCATTTTATTTTTTGTTTGAGATGTGTCTTGTGTCTGCTTGGATGACTTGCCTTTTTTTTTTTTTTTTTTTTTTTTAATGGATCGCTTGCTTGCAGTTGTTGAGGAGTTTATGGAGTCCTGGTGAACTCTGGACATAATCTTTGGTAATAGTTAGAAAGTATTTTCTCCAATATGTAGGCTGTATTTTCATTATTTTCTTTCTTTCTTTCTTTCCTTCTTTCCCTCTTTCTTTCTTTCTTTCTTTCTTTCTTTCTTTCTTTCTTTCTTCCTTTCTTTTTTATTCAGAACCATTTAGTTTGACATGTCAACATTTGCTCCTGCTTCTTACATTTTCCAATAATATCCAAATCCTCATGACCTTACCAGTGTTGTGAAATGTTTTCTCTGTGTTTTTCTGTTTTTGTTTGTTTGTTTGTTTGTTTTTCTCAAGTTTCAGAGTTTCCAGTCTTAGATTTAGGTCTATTTTATATACTTAACGTGATCCTGAAAAATTCTTGTATGCAAACCTGAAAAAGAATGTCATCTTTTATTAAATAGTCTGAATTTATCCAATAAGCCAAATGTTTTAGTTATGTTGCTCAGATTTTTTAGGTCACTGTTTCTTCATTTTATCTGCTATTTACTTAATGTTTAAAAACATTCTATGATTCTGTGATTATTTATTCCTATTGGTTTTTCTGAAAATTTCTTAAAATATTAACACTTATTGCATGCAAATAAAAATCAAGTATTATGCTTCACTGTATAGTTGGTATCTTCAAAATGGATCAAACCTTCCATTTATTAAGAATGATTAGGTTAAATCTTAGTTTCCTTTATTAACTCCTTTATTAACTCATTCATCTTGTCTGTGGGCGCCCATGAAGATAGCTCCACTCCATCTTGACTAAAGGTCAGAGGGTTCAAAACTGTCCTTAGTAAGTCTTAAGACCTAAAAGTCAAAGGCGTGGGTACAGAAGGAGGTTTGATCTTGGCCATGGGTGTCTTATCTAAATAACAACAGACTTGGTCTGAGGTGGTTACTCTTGACCCTCAAGGCCAGAGAAAGAGAAATTAAATATAAGGTGTGGTTACCAAATCCTTGGAGAACTGAGGAAGGAAAGTCTGTTCCATATGCTTGATACCATGCTCCCCCTTTCCATTAATGTGTTTAAGAGTGGAGAAAAATAAACTTGAGGCATTTGGTATCGACTGAATTGCCCTCCTGATTTTATTCTGTGTCTCTGTCTTTTCCTTTAATGACTGTCTACCCTTTTCTTTGTCCTCACTCTCTCTCTCATGTGTGAAATGTGGGAAAGTCAGAAAAGTCAGTTTCCCCACACGTGTTGTCTTTAACAAGTTAACATTGATACTTTATCTGCTGATTCCAGTAACTATTTGGTTTTTATCCTGATGATGATCAAGCATATTTTGTTTGGTCACAATGATGAGACTTTGTAATAAAACGATTGAAAAGATTTGAAGTGATGTAATTTTCTATCAGAGATGGATGGCCTTTCTTTTCTCTGAGATGAGGACGATGCACTGCTCACTTAATATCCAGTTGAGAATTAAGCTGAGATAGTATGGGCTTAAGTTTTAGCATCATGCCACTGCTGCTACCCTCCCCCCATGGTTCTGCAAGCTCTGGATGGAAGTAGGCAACCGTTGCCTCACTGCTCAGACTGGAAATTACCTTTGCCTTTCAGAGGACCTCAGCCCTGATTTCCACCTTTCTACTTGAGCATCTCCCAAACATAACAAATAGACTGAGAGGCACACACACAGCCTGTCTCTGCAAAGTGTTAATTCCTAAGCATTGTGGACTAGAGAGGGCATTACACCCACTCTCCATCCTTGCTGGTCATTTTTACATGACAATCAGAATAGTTTAACAAACACAAACTGAAGTGTTGTCATGAAGGTATTTTGTAATTGTGGTTAATATTTGTAATTAGATGACATTAAATAAGGGAGAATTTCCCCAGTAACATAGGTAAATCTCATTCAATCACTTGAGAACACTTTAAAGCTAAAATTTAGTTTGTTCAAAATGGAAAATTTCTGCTTCAACTCTGGCCTGATGTTGGCCTGCCTTCATATTTTTCCTCCCCATGCCACCATGTTGTAAGAACACTGGATCTTTCGAGTATCTCTTTCCCCTGGAAGAGATTCATTCCCTAGGCAATGAGCAATCATGGGTACATCCCCCATTTAATAATTCTTCAAACTACTTAGGAAATGTTCCCTGCTTTTGAATTTTAGTTCCTATCATCTTAACTGTTCTCTGTGGTTTTTAAAAAATATGATTAAAAATACCCATAGTCTACTTCATACTTTCTAGAACTGCAAGCAAAAATATGATCATTGCTGAAAATATTAAAATATTCTGTTCTCAGAATAGAGGAAATGTTCCCAAACAAACGGAGATAACACTGTTCTTTTCTATATCTCAATGTGATTTGTACAAGTTTGCATTCACTTTTAAGTTTATGTGTTCTATTGTAAACTAGCATAGAACATGGAAGTCAGTTCTGTGGCATGATGGAATCTTAACAACCATTTCTGAAACAGGCACATGAATGAACGAATGTCTGTGGAAAAGGTGCTACAGCAAGAAAACCAAAGCAAATAAACCTATAGGCTTAGTTCCAAAGCCCAGTCATTTTTAAGTCATAGGAAAAATTACAAACATTGGAAGTCGTTTATGATGAGCCACAACAGTGAAGAATATAAACTGCTTAGGATGTTTTAATTAGACCAGTGCAATTTTCATATAGGTTGAAACTGGAAGAGTGATGGGAGATTAGATCAGAAGAGAGGGTAGAAATGGCAAGAGAAGTTTAGATCCCTAGTCCATACATCTGCTATAAAACCTTTTTTGTAACAAGTATAGTTATGCTATATCATTCTATTCACATTTCTTATATTTTATGAAACTCTTAAAATCTTCTCAAATAAGAACTACACTTACGTGCAATGGGTTACTAGAAAGCTAATGTAGTGAGCTCTCCCAGATATACTGGAGGAGGCATTTCTTTCCAGGCTCTATGTCTAGTTACTTCTCAGGGATGCTAGGAACATTTAAATCATGAAAACCAGAATTTTCTATAAATAATTATTCTGGAGATCTAGCTTTAAAATCTTTACCATATATCCCAGCATGCAAGAACCAGAATTAGAATCATAGAGAAACATGGACACAGCTTAGGTCGGGACCTGTGCATGCTAGTTTCATGGAGTTTCCGGATAAGGTCTACAAACATTCTAAATGACCACGAAGGCCTGGATCATTGCTCAGGGCAGAGTTCCTTGCCTAGCATTACCCAGTGAAGGATGGGCAGATAGCCCAGCACTTTTAATTTTCAAATACCTAGGACTGACCATCCTGTTTGTGAAACAGCATGGGATCCTTTGTACCTGCATCAATCAATACTAATTTTAGAAAGGAAGCTTGCTCAAAGAGAAGGGAAAATTGTAATTTAGTTTTGAATTGAAGCAACTCTTCAGTTCTGATGGATATTTGGTACAATGAGAGTCAAAACTGGCAGTTAAAATGCATTTGAAGGAAATAGCCAATGACTTTCTTTACCCAGCAGTAATCTGCCTTGTCACAAGTCACTCACAATGGCAGAACATAAGGAGACTTAATTATAATGATGACTATGAATTTTGTATCTCCCACAGGCTGATTGTTTTTTATTTTTTTTATTTTGTCAGATATTAACAAAGCCTTGTTTTCAGTAGATGTGATTGCTCCATATTACATTTAAAAAGAAAAATGAGGCCTTGAACGATATCAGAGAAAACTAGCAGTGTCTGTTGTAATACCAAGTGTTCCAATTCCAAGTCCAAAGGTTTTAACCACTGCTGTACAACTGTCTTGGTAGCATGCCTTTTTTAATTAATAATTGTACTCTGGTCATGCTAAGAATATTAATGAATACAATTACCAATGACTTAGTAAGGGAACAATTTTAAAAGCTTAATTTATTAGAAATGGCCAATTTAGTTTTATAAGGGATAAGTCATACTGAAATAAGTGACTGGATTTTTCTGGGATATAGTTTCCATAGTGACCATGGAAAGATTGGCGTTGTATACTTAGAATTACAAAAAGGTTTGGTACCATCTCAGAGATCATTAGCTCAGATCTTGGACTGTGGGTATAATAACTTATTAGATAGAAAACAAGGTCAAAACAGCAAGTGGATGGATAATTTATGGCTGGATAGAAGGCAGAAGTAGAATATTCTGTGTCATGTTGGGTGCTCCTCATATTTGTGATCCACAGGAAGATTTAGACTCATAACTCTGATATTCATGGTAGGTTGGAAATATATAAATTTGTACAAAAGTCCTCTAGTTAAATTGAAAAGAATGTGCTCATTTTAACCATTCTCAGTAATCATTACAATTAATCTAATGTATTTCACAGGAGATAATGGGTCAGTTGGCTCTGAGTAATATCCACAGAGAGAAAGCATATGGGAAACATTGAGTCTTTCTTTCTTTCCTAGGTAGGAAAACATATAAACAGTGACTATGGAGGTAACTTAAAAATAATTAAATATAAATACATGAAACTCAAAGTCAAAACTCTTACATTGTCTTTTTTTTTGTCATCCGTGTTATTAACCATTATGAGCCTCCCTTCAAACTAATGGGTCTCTACTGTACCCCTTCATTCCCTTGCCTCTTTTCTCTTGTATACTTTGCTTCAGTTTTCACCTTCATGATGTTTTTGCAAAACCATAAACCTCTCTTCTCTCTGTCATTTGCATTTTTCCTGTATCCTTTAATGTCTGGGCCTCAGGGTTAATTCTGTAAGCAAACAGGTGACTGAGTGAATAAATAAATTAATTAGACATCTCTTGCAGATCCAGAGTTCAGTCATTCCACCACAAATGAGCTTATTATTTCCTGTTCCTCAACAGCTGTTTGCATATTTTGAATTCATTTGTGCATTACTTTACAGCAATACAACTGTACTCATGATAATTCTAGACTATCCAAGAGAAGAAATGATGTGATGTGCAGTATTTCCTTTGTAGCCTCTATGCAACCAACAGACATCTGGGGAGCATAAAAACTACCTGCAGAATGGGAAAAGATATACACTTTAAATCAAATATACACATTTAAATTAAATGTGACAATAGCATAGAATAAAAAATAACTTTTTTTTTTCAAAGACAAAACAGCAGCCTACAGAATGGGAAAAGATCTACCCCAACTCCAGACAGAGGAGTGATCTCCAAAATATGTAAATATGTAAAGAACTCAAGAAACTAGACATCAAAAAGACCAAATAATCCAATTTAAAAATGGGGTACAGATCTAAACAGAGAATTTTCAACAGATGACTCTTAAATGGGCAAATGCTTAACATCCTTAGCTATCAGGGAAATTCAAATCAAAATGGTCCTTAAGATTCCATCTTACATCTGACAGAATGGCTAAGATCAAAAACACAGATGACTGCCAATGCTGGATGTGGAGTAAGGGGAACACTCCTCCATTGCTGGTGGAGTGCAGACTTGTACAGCCCCTTTGGAAATCAGTATGGCAGTTTCTCAGAAAATTGGGAATCAGTTTACCTCATGACCCAACAATAGCACTCTTGGGCATATACCCAAAGGAAGCACACTCACACCACAAGGGCATTTGCTCAACTATATTCACAGCAGCATTATTTGTAATAGCCAGAACCTGGACACAAACTAGATGCCCCTCAACTGAAGAATGGATAAAGAAAATGTGGTACATTTACACAACGGAGTACTACTCATTGCTATAAAACAATGAATGAAACTAGAAAAAAAAATCCTGAATGAGGTAACCTAGACACATATGGTATGTACTCACTCATAAGTGGGGTATTAGACAAAGAACAAAGAATAACCAGCCTATAGCCCACAACTCCAGAGAAGCTAGGTAATAAGGAGGACCCTAGAGAGACATATATGGATCCCGATGGGAAGGGGAATTAGACAAAATCTCCTGAGTAAACTGGGAGCATGGTAGGTGAGGGGGAGAGAGAAGAGGAGGGGGAAGAGAACATGAGGGAAGGGGATGGTAGAGTTGGGGGAAGGACAAAAAGGAAGAGCAAGGAAAGAGATATTCTTCATAGAGGTAGCTATTATGGGGTTAGCAAGGAACCTGGCACTAGGGAAATTCCCAGGAATCCACAAGGATGGCCCCATCTAAAACTCTAAGCAATAGTTATACCCGAAGTGATTTCTCCTGTAATCAGATTGATGACTACCTTAAATGTCATCATAGAACCTTCATCCAGTAACTGATGGAAGCACAATCAGAGATCCACAGCTAAACACTGGGCCAAAATCCTGGAATCCAGTTGTAGAGAGGGAGGAGTGATGACCAAAGAGGTCAAGAACGTGCTGGGGAAACCCACAGAAACAGCTGACTCTGGACAGTTGTGGAACCTACTTGGGACCAGACTAAGCTCTCTGAATGTGGGTGACAGTTGTGTGGCTTAGGAAGTTTATGGGGTCATTGGCAGTGGGATCAGGATCTGTCCCTAGTGCATGAACTGGCTTTTTGGAGCCCATTCACTATTGAGGAATACCTTGTTCACCCTAGATACAGGGGTTGGGCCTTAGTCCTGCCCTGTGATGTGGCAGACTTTGTTGACTCTCCATAGGAGGTCTTACCCTCTCTGAGTAGTAGATGGGGGTTGGATGAGTGGGAGGAGTAGGAGGAGGGGATGGAGGGGAAACTGGGATTGGTATGTAAATAAAAAAAAAAAAAAAGAAAAAGAAATAGAGGAGGCAAGACACAGTCCTTGGAATCATGAACTCACAGCAACCATAGTTACTTGCACTGGACCTGCACAAGACTGGCCTTGTCAACATCAGTTGCTTAATGGAGAGATCTACCATGCTCTTCCTAACTAAAGGCTACTGACAGATTATGGGTGAAGGGGAGACATTGTCTGTAGTCACATGCCCACTGTTGATCCCCCTTGCTCCAGACTTTAGCTTTAAACGTGTTGTCACACAGGTAGCCCTGGTTAAAAGTGATGCCTCACAACACAAAATAAGCAGATATGAAGGTAAGAAAAATATGTAGAGAGGTGTCAAGGAGACTGCAGTGGGAGGGAGAGAGGAGAAATTAGGGGTGAGAGTACTTATTATATACATACATGAAAATTATCCAAGAAAATTTTAACTAATAAAAGTGTTTAAAGTGAAAAAGTATAAAAAAAATAAATAAAATCATCCTCAACCCTAGGTGATTATCTTTAGAGGAAATCCAAAAGAATCAAGCAAAAATTCTCCCAAAATTAAGTGATTATTATAAAATTGTAGGATATGAATTTAAGAATGCCAAAATTCTATCTCTGTCCTATAAAGAAACAATAAAATGGTGGAATTCGAAATAATCAGAAAAGCATAATATATTTTACATTTATAACTTTCAAAGCAAATGCTAACATATAAACTTGAAAACTATACTTAGACTCTAAAGTTTAAAAATCTGGTTAAAACCCCACGGTTGGGGGCCACAGGTCTAAACCCACTATTGTTTTGACAAGTGGACATAGTAACAAACCTCTGTCTAAGTTCATATCTCTATATTCATGGACCAGTGCGGCTCCCAGCCCTCATCTGAGAAGTTTCTTTGCACCATAGATGGTGGTAAAGCAGAAACTCACAACTGGTTGAAGTATAAATAATTAGTGTCAGTGGAATCCTCAGTTGCAAATGAAACATCTGTCTCATACCTTGGCAAGGCTGGCATGGATGGAGGAGGTACATACCAGCCCCCACCCCTGGCTGAGGAGCTATTGAAGGTTGATGGGTTTCGGGAGAGTCACTTTACATTAAGAAGATTGCCCTATACTACACAGGATGCCGTCATACCCAAGGATGTGTGGGCAGCACAAGTTGAACCCGTTAAGGGGTTCAGGTATGGAGGCAGAGTAGCTCTGGGAGGAGTTATGATAAGGAGTGGGGAGTGAATATCAATAAAATACCTTGTATGAAATTCTTAAAAATTAATAAGAAATAGTCTTGAAAGCTAAAATAAATCTTTAAAAACCGTGACAAAGAGATCAAAGATCTAGAGCAATGGTTCTCAACCTGTGGGCCACAATCCCCTTGATAAATCTATGTCTCCAAAAATATTTCCATACCAATGGAAAAGTTACAGCTATGAAGTAACAATGAAAATAACTTTATGGTTGAAGTCACCACAACACAAGGACGTGCATTCAAGGATTGCTGCATTAGGAATACTGAGAATCATTTCACCAGAGACAGTTCATGTTCATGGATGGAACCACTCAGTACTGTCAATAGTTCTATTCTTCCACACTTGAATATAGATTCAATGCCATCCTAATCAAAATCCCAGCAAGTTCTTGTGTGGATACCAGTTAACTGATCCCACAGTCCTCGCTCTGTCTACTGAGCTATCAAAGGCCCTGTTTAGTTAACTGATTCTAGACTTTATATTGAGAGGTGAAAAGTCACAGCATTGCAAGAAAAGGACAAAGTTGAGGAACACCACCACTCGACCTCAAGGCTTTTCGTGGAGCTACTGTAGTGGAAGGCAGGGTAATGATGACAAAGGAATAGACAAGTGAGTAGAAAAGTAGAGACTAGAACCAGAGCGTATAATTTATCGAGCTCATTACGACAAAGGAGTAGAGTGACAAATATCCTTACAGAAATGATGTCGGATTAAGTGGACAGTCAAAATAATCAATCTAGATAAAGATCCTAGACAATTCACAAAAATTTAATGCAAAATTGGCACAGATCTAAATATATGATATAAAACTACAAATCTCTTAGGCAATCACACAGGAGAAAACTTTTGTACGTCGACGATTTTACAAGAGACACAATGAGAGAAATACTTTGCAGAAGGCATATCTGATAGAGGAATACTATCTAAAATATACAAAAGTCTCTTTGACTAAACAGTAAGAAAATAAACAACCAAATTTAGAAATAAGCCAGCATCTATATAGAGTAAGGATAGTATGATTTTATGGAGAGAGAATAGCATGATTTTATTCTTTTGACAGTTTCAAATAACACATAATTGTATGTATTCATGAGTAACCGTGTGATTTGTTATAATATTTTTATTTGCTTTTTGAAAATTTCCTGCATGCTTACAATGTATTTTGATGGTATCTACCCCTTATTACCTCCTTCCAGCTCCCCTCAAGACTCCCTAATATGTCTCCTTCCAATTTCACATCTGTTTTTAACATGATTAATATGCCATTCAGTCCAATTAGTGCTATCCATATGCCCCATGACTATCTTCTGGGGTGTGGCCAATGTACCACTAGCCATACATCAAAGGAAAAGACTCTCCCTCAGTCACCATCAACTGTTCATACCTCTTCAACTAAGTGTGCAGTGTAGAATTTGGACTGGACGGGTCACATATATGAAGTGGCCATGTCCAAAAACAGTGGCACTCACAGGCTTCCTTCTCACCCCCCAATCCTGACAACCATTCCTGTCCCCATGTACTTACTCCTTTTGTGGTAGTGATTCCTGACTAGCTTCAATGCTGAAAATAAAAAATTCTGAGAGTTTAGCTATAGATGGGCCATCTACATCAATTTTCCCCAACTCAAGACTTGGAGAACATAGGCCAGGATCTTCATAGGTCTGAAGAAGACACCCAGATGGTAAAGATAATTTGGAGCCATTGGAACCCTCATTCATTATTGGTAGAAATGTGAGACTCTCTGTCTACCTTGGATGACAGTTTAGCTGTACCATACAGAACTAATCATCTCAGCAATCCTTGTGTTAAAATGTTATGGCTTCATAGAAACAGTGCCTGTGTGTTTCCAGCAGCTTTCTTCATGATTTTCAGAACCTGGAAGCAATCAATGTGTAATTTCCAGACAGTAGAATATTATTTAATAACAAGAACAAAGAAGCTGGGTGGTAGTGGTACACACCTTTAATCACAGCAATAGGAAGGCAGAGGCAGGTAAATCTCTGAGTTTGAGACCACCCTATTTACAGAGTGTGTTCCAGGACAGCCAGAGCTACACGCCGCGCGCGCACACACACACACACACACACACACACACACACACACACACACACACAAACACCCACCCACCCCCCAAGAAAGAAAAGACCATTAAGCCATGAAAAGACATGGAGTGAGCTGAAGGACATGCCACTAAAGTGAAATGACCAGTCCAGGAATAATATATTCCATCCAGGGAAAGGAAATACAGACAAAAAAGAAAAAATCAGGATTCCCTTTTAGAGAAGAAGAAAGAAGTGATAAATACACAGTATACAGAAGACTTTGAGGGTAGTGGGAATACTCAAAACATTTTATTAGTAGATACATATGTTGATACATTTTTGTAAATATGTAGAATGAACAACATCAATAATGACATACTGCATAGTAATCAATCATGACAAATGCATGGCTTTGGAGGGAATGTTTAGATTCAGGATGCTATATGTGTGGGATCCATAGAAGCATGGGAAACATGTTTTTCAGTTTGTTTTGAACCCAGTCCTTTCATAAAATTAACACAAATAAGCAAACAAAAAATAAACAGCAAACAGAAAAAAAAATAAAAGAAAGAAGAAAACCATAGTGAGTTGCTTTGTTGATGCAGGGATGGTTCAACATATGAAAATCTATCAATGTAATCCACCATATAAACAGAGAAAGAAAAACCACATGCTGAAAAAGCCATTGACAAAATTCAACACCCCTTCCTGATAGAGTCTTGGAGAGATCTTGGATCAATATACAGTAAACCAACAGCCAACATCAAACTAAATGGAGAGAAACTCAATGTGATTCCTCTAAAATCAGGAACAAGACAAGTCCACTCTCTCCATATCTCTTCAATATTGTACTTGAATTTCTAGCTAGAACAATAAGACAACAAAAGGAGATCAAGGGGATACAAATTGGAAAGGAAAAATTCAAACTTTCACTATTTGCAGATGATATGATAGTTTACATAAGTGACCTGAAAAACTCTATCCTGGAACTCCTACACTTTCAGCAAAGTGGCAGGATACAAGATTAACAAAAAGAAAAAAAATCCCACAATCAATCAATCAATCAAACAAATAAACAAAAATCAGTAGTAGCACTACTATATACAGAATGATAAGTGACTGAGGTAGAAATCAGAGAAACTTTACCCTTTACAATAGCCACAAACAACATAAATTATCTTCGGTAACACTAGCCAAATAAGTGAAAGATCTATATAGCAAGAACTTCCCATCTTTAAAGAAAGAAATTAAAGAAGAACCAGAAAATGGAAAGATCTCCCATGCTCTTGAATAGGTAGAATCAACATAGTAAAAATGGCAATCTTGCCAAAAGCAATCTACAGATTCAATGCAATCCCCATCAAAATCCCAGCACAATTCTTCACTAACCTTAAAACGATAATACTCAATATTATATGGAAAAACAAAAGACCCAGGATAGCCAAAACAACCCTGTACAATAAAGAAACTTCAGGAGGCATCACCATCCCTGACTTCAAGCTCCTCTACAGAGCTATAGTCCTGAAAACAGCTTGGTAATGGCACAAAAATAGATAGGTAGACCAATGTAATCTAATAAAAAATCCTGATATTAACCCACACACGTATAAACACCTGCTTTTTGACAAAACCGCCAAAAGTATACAATGGAGGAAAGTATCTTCAACAAATGGTGCTGGCATAATTGGATGATGGTGTGTAGAAGACTGCAGATAAATCCATGTCTATCACCACACATGAAACTTAAGTCCAAATGGATCAAAGACCTTATCATAAATCCAGCCACACTGAACCTCTTAGAAGAGAAAGTGGGAGGTACCCTTGAATGAATTGGTACAGGAGACCACTTCCTGAAAATAACACCAATAGCACAGACACTGAGATCGACAATTAATAAAATGGGACCTCCTGAAACTGAGAAGCTTCTATAAGGCAAAGGACACAGTTGACAAGACCAAATGGCATCCCACAGACTGGGAAAAGATCTTTGCAAACCCCACATCTGACAGAGGGCTGATCTCCAAAATATAAAAAGAACTCAAGAAGCTAGTTACCAAAACACAAAATAATCCAACTTAAAAGTGGAGTAAGCATGAATAGAGAATTCTCAATAGAGGAATCCAAAATGGCTGAATGACACTTAAGAAAGTGCTCCACATCCTTAGCCATCAGGAAATGCAAATCAAGGCAACTCTGACATACCATCTTGCTCCTGTCTGAATGGCTAAAATAGAAATACCAATGACAATTTATGCTGTAGAGGATTTGGAGAGAGGGAAACACTCCTTCACTGCTGGTGTGGAGTGCAAACTTCTACAGCCACTTTGGAGATCAGTATGGCTGTTTCAGGAAAATGGAAATCAGTCTACCACATGATCCAGCAATTCTACTCAGGCATATACCCGAAAGATGCACATTAATACAACAAAGACTTCTGTTCAGCTATGTTCATAGCGGCATTATTTGTAATAGCAAAAACCTGGAAACAACCTAGATGCCCCACAACAGAAGAATGGATAAAGAAGATGTGGTACATTTACACAGTGGAATACTACTCAGTGGACAAGGGTGGGGGGTGGTGCAATGGAATCTTGAAATTTACAGGCAAATGGATGGAATTAGAAGAAGCCTTCCTGGGTGAGGTAACCCAGTCACAAAAAGAGGAACAGGATATGTACTCACTCATATATGGATTTTAGACATAGAGCAAAGAAGCACCAGCCTGTAATTCACACCACCAGAGAAACTAGGATACAAGGAGAACTCTAAGAGATTCATACCAGGTCCCCCACAAGGAGGAAAGGGACAAGATCTCCTGAGCATATTGGGAGTGGGGGGGCAGTTAATGGAGAGGGAGTTAGGAGAAAGAGAAGGGAGAAGAGGAAGGGAGAGGAGAAGATGAAGGACCAGGAATATTGAGTCGGGGGAGGAATAGATGACAGTAAGAAAAGTGATACCATGGTAGAGGGAACCACTATAGGTTTGAAGAGAAAATGGACACCAAAGAAATGTCCAGAGACCTACAAGGATGACCCCAACTAACAATTTGAGCAGTAGTGGAGAGGCTACCTTAAATGCCCTTTGCTGATAATGAAATTGATAACTACCTTGTATGCCATCCTAGAGCCTTCATCCAGTAGCTGAAATAGAAGCAGATACCCACAGCTAAACACTATTCTAAGTCCTGGAATCAAATTGCAATAAGGGAGGAGTAATGAGCAAAGGGGTCAAGACCAGGGTGCAGAAACCCACAGAAACAGCTGACCTGAACAAGGGGGAGCTCACAGGTCCCAGACTGATAGCTGGGAAACCAGCATAGGACCAACCCAGACCCCCTGAATGTGGGCCTCAGTTAGGAGGCCTGGGCAGGCTATGGACCTCTGATAGTGGAACCAGGATGGATCCCTGGTGCATGAAATGAATCCAGGAGCCCATTCTCCATAGAGGGATGCTCTCTTAGCCTAGAGACAGGAGGGAGGACCTAGGCCCTACCTGAAATGACTTGACAGATTTTGATGATTCCTCCTGGAAGGCATCACCCTCCCAGGGGAGTAGGTAGGAAATGAGATGGGAGAGGGGTTCTGGGGGGCATGGAAGGATGGGAGGGAGGGAGAACTGGGATCAATACGTAAAATAAGAAAATACAATTTTAAAAAGCACAAAAAAATATTTCCCCTGCCTGGAAAAAGAACCCCAGCTCAGTCATGTCCCCTATCTGGTCTCAGTTTTTCTTTTCTGTGTAGTAGGGAGAACTGTGGGGTTTGAATGAGAAAGCACAGACATAGCATTCAGGAAAGGTTAATTTCCTTTCCCCTAAGTGTACACCTTTCAGGCGGATGCTACAAGGACTGTACCCACACCTTGTGCCTCCCAGAACAGAGGGATCCTGTTCCAAAATAGCCTTTATGTTTATCAGTCTGTGAAAAGTGTGAAAGGGATGTGGCTAGGGGAATACGAAGTACACTTCAACTTAACTGCACTTAAACAAAACAACACACACACACACACACACACACACACACACACACACACACACACACACCCAATAACTAGAATTGAGAGTGGAAAATAATAATAATAAAAAAAAGCCGAGAAAAGGCAGTCACGGAAAAGGCTCGCCCAACCCTATGCATCCCGCCCACGAGAGGCAGAGGCAGCCTTCACACAGCCACACACAGTTTGAAAGACCATTTCTCCCTATAACGCACGCTGCGGGGATGTGATTTAGAGGGGAGTTTGGATCTGTGTGTGACACAAGGGCCAACAGGAAGGCTGGCCTAATGATTTTCACCTGACAGCCAGTGGGGGCGTTGACTTGGGTAAATGGTTTTCTAATTGACAGCTTTAGGCCCTGGCAACCGCACTGGAAGTGGAGTCCTTCAGCGGCACTGTAACTGTAAAAGCTGTGCTAATGCGTTAGATTAAATGTACCAAAGCTGAGGCAGCTGGTGGCAGACCCCTGCGCTGGGGATTGCCTTTTCCTGCTTTCACAACTGTTTATTTTCATTGCTTAAGTGTTGCAAAGTCCCACTGACTTTTTATTTTTTTCTTTTTTAACATCTAGCCCACCTCTACCCATATTGCTGGTCATCTGAATTTCTACCCAGTGTTTGATTCCTTGTAAAGTCCTGTGTATCACATAGAAAAGATTAGGATGATAAAGTTCACTTGCCCTGTACAACCATGTAATTTCAAATTGTCCTTTTACCATGCATTTGAATACAACACACATGCTTCCTGTGCAGTATCAGCTAATGCTGTGTAACAACTGACCTAAAAAAGGTCTCGGAGCCAATGTTCGAAACAAGGGAGGGGCTGGGAGGGTGGGCCAGCGGGTAAGAGTGCTTGCTGTGTTCAGCAGGACGCGGGCTCAGGCCCGAAAATCCACAGCACGCGTCTCATCACAGCCTATGAATACACTTTTAGGGGGTCTGATGCCACCGTCTTCCAGCATAAATGGTCACCAGCACACGTACAATAAACATAAACACCTGCAGACACACATACATAGTTACAAAATAGATTTAAAACATCATTTAAAAAAAATCTTAGGGCCTCAGGGGACTGGCTGCTTTTGGCAACTTAATACAGACTTGACTGAGGGGCTGGACTTTGGGGACTTAGAGCACTAGGTTGGTCCTAACATCTGGACCTGGACTGAAATCAAATGATCTTTCAGCTCACATCGCTTCCTCTGTCACTACATTGGCTACAACAGGTCACGTAGTCAAACTTGAAGTCTAGAGGCAGGGGAATCTTCCTCCCAGGAGGGGAAGGGAAGTCACATTGCAAATGATATAGATATATAATTTTATCATAAAGTAATATAAAGAGCTGGGAATGAATGAAACAATCAGTTGAGTTTTCTCTAAACTCTGGTCCTGGTCCTGCCTCGGATATCTGTGGGAAGAAGAGATGTGGAAATATTAGAAGGAGTTTCCTGATGGAGTTAAGTATGTCATAGCAACTCTAACTTTTTAAGATTTTCTCCTAGTGGCTTAATATAAAACCTTTCCCAGGTACGTCTGTATGTCCTCAAAAAGTCAGATATACTATCTCAAAGCTTTCTTCATGTCCTTCCCATGCCCTCTTACTGATGCCTGAAAGATAAAGCATCACTGGGACAAGTATCACAGGATCTTTGCGACAACCTCCCAGAGCTCTCACACCATGGCATCACCACTTCAACAAGGCACCACTGTAAGGCTGCTGGAACAGTCACAGGCCTTAAACACACCCTTGTCATGTCCTTGCCATGCCCTGACATGAAGCTGTGTGTAGCAGGTGCTGTCAGGGTCCCCTTTGGTTTAGTTTACTTCTGTTGCTGTGTTCAAACAAAACAGAAAAACAAACAAAAAACAAAAACACAAAACCTATTATGGTAGTTAAGTTTATTTCGCATGCAGTTCCAGAAGAATAAGAATCCAGCACAGCAAGGAGGCACAGCCAGAGCCAGAGGCAGCAGCCATGATGGCAGAGCAGGGAACCGAGCGTTTACATCTTTACATGCAAGCATGATGCACAGAGAACTGGAAGGAGGGCAAGTCTAGAAGCTCTCAAAGCCTACCTCCAATGACATATTTTCTCCAGCAAGGTTATACCTCCTCAGCCTCGCCAAAAAGCATCACCAACAGGAGGCCAAGTGTCTTAGTCAGGGTTTCTATTGCTGTGATAAAATACCATGATCAAAAGGAAGTTGGTGGCAGTCTATGTGGCTTACACTTCCACATCACTGCTTATCATCAAAGGAAGTCAGGACAGGCAACCATGCCTTTATTTCAAGAGGTCATTATGACCACATTGTCATGACCACCTTGTTATTTCTACCTTGATGTGACCAACTTGTTGACTACTCTGTGTTGCCTACTCTGTGTTGACTACCTTGTTACTACCTTGCATGACCACCTTATCCATGTCTTCATTTGCAGGGGGTTATTATGACCAACCTGTTATGCTTATGCTCTGCTGCAACCCCCACTTACTTGTCTACCAAATTCCCTATTTGGAAATGCCGTGATCCTGAACTATAAAAATCCTTACTTTAGAATCTCCAATACTGATCTCCTTATGAGAGAGACAGTCCATGTACAGGAATTTTAAAAGGCTTGCTTTAATTAATTTGGCCATGATTTGGGTTGGTGGTCTTTCTCCTGGAATCTGTGGGACTAACAAAAATAAATAAATAAATAAATAAATAAATAAATAAATAAATAAATAAATAAATAAATAAATTCACTTCCATGGACACTATGGCAACAGCATTCTACTGTAGTGTTAAAGCCAGTTGGTTTCAAGCTCCCTTCCACCTTCATGCTGTAGACCTGTCTACTCAGATTCATGCATATCTGTATATGATTCTTTAAAAAGTGTCATAATAGCATTTAGCATATATCCTTGGGCAGTAAAGGGAAACTGCCAATAGATACCAAGAGAAACAGTCACTTTTAGGCACATGGTATTTTCCTGCTAGATATTACTAAAATTGTCTCATTCTTTGATTGTTGGTCAAATGCATAAAAAGAAAAAGGGTAAAAATAATACTTAACTCACCAAATATTTATTCATTGCCTAGTAGTAGCCACAAGCTGTTCCAAGAACTCAAGGACAAGTTCAGTCTATCAATGGTCACATTCTCTGAACTCTTAAAACTAGTTGTAATTGAAATTCTTACAGCTTTACTGAAGGATAGTTGCTTTGACTCATGTCAATTCCAATGCCATTACTACCAAAGCAGTAAAATTTCATTCATCATATTCAGACATTTCTGTAACTTGCCATTTTATCCTGGGATCAGTTGGAGTAAGATGATAAGCAATCCATTATGTCCAAACATCACCTAGGCCAAAGAGGAAGAAGGCTGCACTCTCAGAAGTTGGGGAAGGGTTTCCACAGGTGTCCTGGTGAGGCAAGTTCCTGTTCCTGAGATGAGAGGAATGAGAGGACAATAGACTGCAAATGCCACCTCTGGCTGACTAGTGCCCTTCTCAGTGGAAAGAAATGTTTAAAGGGGGGGGGGGGGAGCTGAGGTTTGAGAAATTCCAAAGACAGGGCAAATCAGCAGGAGAGGGAGTGAGCAGGGGACAGAAAATGATTAAAATATCAAAAAGGAAATCAGTACATTTGAAACCTCAGACCTGGAAACAATTAGAGGTCAGCTGGCAACTGTCAAGAATCAATATAAGAAAGATGTAATTTTTAATAACTCAGAAATAAAGTACGCCGCTAACATGCTAGGAGCTGGGGGGGGGGCGGGGCAAAGAGCAGCCAGGGAAAATGTGGTCTGTTAGCAATTACCGTGGATGCCAGGGCCGGCCAAAAAGAGTCACTTGAACCTTCTCGATTGTAGGACCCCGTAGTGTGTTTCTGCCTCAACGCAGCACCCTTAGCCTGGTATCCCAAGTTATAACAGGCATTTCTACACAACTGCAGCTGTAAACAGCTTGAAGTGGGTGCTGGGAACTGAACTCGGGTCCTCTGCTGCTCTTAACCACCGAGCCATCACCAGCCAGCTTAAGAGTACAGTGTAAAACTGGGAAATAGCATTTCAAAGGAACAAAGAAAAAGCATGACTCTTCCATCCCTGTAGACCCCTCTCCAAGGGAGAACAAAACTCTCAGAGATTGTGTGGAAGTAGATAGGAGTATCCTTGAACAAGTTAAAACAACGTTCTTAGAGAGTTCTCTCTGGATTGTTAAATTCCGAATGATTTTTAACAGGTATAGCGTGCGTGCGTACACACACACACACACACACACACACACACACACACACACACACACACTGAATGAAATGGTATTTTCATAGGTAGTGCCTTATTCAGTCATCCTCATAGGGCCTTCCTCTGGCAGCAGATGGGACAGGGTGCAGAGACCCACAGCAGACACTATGTAGAGAGAGAGAGTCTAAATTGGAGGGTCCCATTTGGTCCCCTCTCCTCTGAGATCGGGGAACCCCACAGAAGAGGGGGAGGAAAGATTATAGGTTTCACACAGGATAGAAGATACCAGAACGTGGCTATCTGAATCAACTAAGCAGGGCTCACATGGGCTCAGAGACCGAAGCAGCCAGCATGGGGCCTCTGTGTATGTGTATGTTATGGCTGTTAGCTTGGTGTTTGTGAAACTCCTAACCGTGGGAGCTTGTGTGTTTCTTTGGTCCACCCTTGAGACTCTTGTCCTCCTGTTGGGCTGCCTTATCCAGCCTCAATATGAGTGCCGTGGCCTTGTCTTACTGTATCTTGTTTTGTCCTGTTTGGCTGCTAAAGAGGAAATGGAGGAGGCAGATGTGGGGGAGAGGGGAGTGGAGGGAAGAGAAAGAGAAACTGTGGCTGGGATTATTATATGTGAGAGAGTGAGAGTAGGCCCCCGCGTCACATAGATCTTCAGAGTATTAGGCTATGTGACATAGAACAGATCTCTTTATTCGAGACTTTGCAGATTCTGTTTGAAAACGGAACTGAATCCTGACTCTCAGAGTTAGTGGGTGGGGTGGGGAATTTACTGTTGTCCTGGTGTGAAGCTATGGCATCTGGGAGCTAATTTCTCTTGATCCTTTGCCAAATTCAGGTGCTGGTTAGTTTAGATTTTTCTCACTTAACTCAGTGAACACCAATAAAAAAAATGTCAGCATACTGCTATTCCCAGAAGGTTACGGAGAGACCCACTGGCACCTTTTCCAAATATCTAGTCTTCCAATAAACGGATTTGTGGGATTTGTGGGGCAAAGACTTCTGTAGAGTTGCTTGCTGCTCTTCAGAAACGGATGCATTTGAGTGTGTCCCGGTGAGTTTGAGCGGCTGAGCATCCCGTGGGTCTCCATGCCAGTCTCTTGACCTTGGAGTACCAGTAATTGCTACCTGCTTTCTTTCCCTGGAGCTGAAGCTTTATTGGAGGTGAAAGAAGCCGGAGAGATCACTTGTCCCGACAAGGTCTGCTTCTGCCGGCAAAGGAGAGTAAAAGTGGCCTAAAACCCACAGAGCTGCTTCTCCTAAAGCTAATCCGCGCGAAGCCCACCCGGAGCACTAAGCCCGGCTCCCCCTCCCTGCACTTCTCCAGCATAAAGAACTTCCCGTTTCCTTTACTCACATCCCGCTTAGCTCTTCAGGAGTCTGAAGCAACTGAGTGCGCTTCCATGTGCCCTGTCACAGACTGGAGCACATTAAGGTCAGGAAATCAGGCTACAGCGTGTTTGTAGATCCGGTGCCGATTACTTCCCCTGTAGGATCGGGCATCCTCCAATGCGGAATGGATTTCTCTCTAATTTATTAAAGGTCGGTCAGCATGGATTGATAAAGGAAAGGCCATGTCTGATAAATTCACCTAAATTGAATTCTTGGGCCACATTACCACAGCAGATATAATTTATCTGGCTTTCAGGAAGGCATTTAGCGCTATACCACATAACAGATGCATTTACTAAGGCAAAACCTTGTGCGACGGTTAAGTGTCAGGTGGCGATTCTTGAAACAGGTTTAAAATGGCCCAGAACCCAACAGTGGGTGTGCTGACAGGAGACGCTTAAGAGTACAGACACAAGGGTCAGCCTCGGGGTCAATATTTCAAAGTCCTTGACCCTAATTATAATCTAATTTCCACAATGGTCATATCTCTTGAGAGCAAAATTGGGAAGAAGGGGACAGTTTTAAAAGGAACAGGCTGAAACAAGTCCTGAATTTCTTTTTTCAATCAGACCAGCTCAGTAAGAGATGAATGAGTTATTCTTCTACCAAATGAACACAAATAAACGAAGGCACAAAGGCAGCCAAGAGCAGGTAAGGAGTCTGAGCAGGACCGTGCTGGAGTACCGGTTTCCCTCAGACTTCAAACTAAGCCGGGGTGGATCCGATGAGGACACGGGAAATGGCATTTAGGGGTCCCAAGATATAAATAAGCTCAAATAATTACATAACTGTGAGTCATTAATATCCTTGCTCTGGCCTCAGAAGGCAGGGCACCTAACTCTGGTTTGAATTTGCCTCTTCTTGAAGTTAAGATTTATGCGTCAGCCTCACGTCTTTATCCGGGCAATGTGGAATAGATTTCTCTCTAATTCATTAAAGGTCAGTCAGCATGGGTTGATAAAGGGAAATCCATGTCTGATATACTTGCTTAAATTGAATATTTCCTCTGGGCTACTGCGAAGGTGACCTGAGGTGATCTTCATCAAGAATACACTCAGGCCCTAGCTTTAAACGGTGACACTGGTTTAGGAATCTAAGAATCCAGCTGTATCTGACCCTACGTACTTATTCAGGAGAAAATACTGTGTTTGAGCTTAGCATCAGTAACTGGTTCCTAGGTCTGCCTAAAGGTACAAGTTGAGAATAGTTACAAGTATTGAGTGGGCGATAGAGCCTTAAACGTGTGCACTTGAATGCATTTGTTCTGACAATATGTCTCCATCTCTCACTCCACCTTAGAAACCTCTTAAAGCCAGACAGATACTGGAATTGGTGCTGACCAAGATTAACTTATATCTGGAAGGTCTCTTCGTATTTGGAACCATATGATGGTTAATAGTTGTTTTACCTAAGATACTTAGGGGTGAGTTTAATACTAAGATTGTTGACAGTGGAGATAGATGCATACCCCACCCCACTCCCATGTAGGCAGATCCTCTTAATCAGATGGAAACATTACTAGAATAAAAGCAAAAACAAACAAGCCTTCTGTATGAGAAGAAACTCTCCAGGAGGCTTCCCAGGGGCTTTTCTGTAGCACAAGCTACCAACCCACCCTAAAGACACGAAATGTTCCCTGATGCCAAGTGCTAAATCCTTATAGTATATTAATTCTTGTGTATGAACATGCATGTATATGCATGTACCGTGTGGTCTCATCAACAGGGATATCAGAAACTACTTCCATCCAGAATTTTAAAGCCTCCAGGTCCAGGTGAGTCTCAATCTCCTCTTCACTTTTCTACTTCTGGAAAAAAAAAAAAAAGTAAACTTTTATATTTAAGTGAAACAAAATGAAATCATGAAACACTGATGTTCCAGGCACCATGTAACAAGGACCAGGTTATACTCTATTCCAAAATTAAGTAATTTTACAGCCATTAACCTGACTCCTGGAGCTAGGAAGTATTCTTCTTCCAGCATTTATGGCATAGTTTTATATTCTCTTTCTGATTTAAAAGATCAACTGTTTCCAGGAAACTGTGGCCTTAATGACGTCAAGTTCCAGCTCCCTCATTCTTAGCAGCTCCCAGGACCATCCAATGCCTCCTTCTCAGAGGATGCTCCATCCTTGGGCATTGCAGGCAATTACACGTAAAGTTTGGCCATGGGGCTAAGTCCCATGCTGCTTAGCCTCTTTCATTGCTCTGTGAATCTAGTCTCAGACCTTGCCCTGAGGAGGCGCTAAAGTCAAGGCTGAAAGTGCAGCCAAAACCCGATTCTGAAGCAGTCTTTGAGTAGAGTCTCATGTCTGATCCCAGTGTCCTGACCAGTGTCCATTCACCACCAAGGGAAGTAGCACATCCTCAGATGAGACAAGGAGAAGCTTCCCCTCATTACCAGTGACATAGAAACCCCAAGAATACACAAGAGTCCCAGATAGAAGCATAGCATGCAAATCCTAGTTCCCTCCCAATGTAAATCCCTGCCTCTCTCCTCCCATCCTCTGCCCATTCCCCATTCCCTCTTGTTAATTCTGCGGTTATCAGCAGCTTCACCGCTAGCTTATTCCGTAGTGTTCTGCCTTACCATGGGCCTGCAATAATGGAACCAAGTGACTATGAACTGTAGCTTCTAAACCCATGAGACAAAATAACACCTTTCCCCACCTGATTTGTCTGTTAGGAGTTTTGTGACAGCAGCCTCCTGAGCTCCCCTGTCACCTGCACCTCATGCAGATATTCCACTGCAGACAAAGAACAATTGTGGAGAAGGGGGAAGAGGACTTCTATGGCTCCTTATCTTCTGGTCTTTCAGGCTTTTTGCTTGATGTCTTGACCTAGCAAACTTATGTCTTCGTAAACCATGAGAGCAATTATTACTTCGATTTTAGCATGGGAGAGAAGAATTAGGCATTTACTGCCCTGTTTCAGTAGACTTGGGATAAGGCCACACTTTAGTGTCAGAAACTAGTTTCCCAGTGTCTTTTGAAAAGCTGCCAACTCACTTATCGCTACCATGTTTCTTAAGAACAAAGATTCTCTTCTCTTCTTCTACTGTCATCTTGCCAAAAGTGTTATATTGCCATGACCAGCAACAAGATGAGTTGGGATAGAGGCATTACATTAATTGTATCCTGAATCCTGCCATAAATTCACTGCAGTCAATCTGGATGGGGAGATTAAAAATAACATTTTCAAAAAAAATTACTTATATGAAAAGTAATAGTTTTTATAGGACAGAAATGAGAAGGCATGGGGTCATTCTAATTTATCTATGTTTCACGAAGGACCACAGCTCCTTGGAGGAAGGAAGCAGGCTGTCCTTCCATGTAGCTGTGGTAACTTGGTCTATACACTGTTTACAGTATGCATTCCTGGACAATGCATTGCCTGGTACACCATGTTCTGATCCAACCAATAGATATCTGGGTGCATAGCAAATATCAAAGAAAAAACAGAGAATGTGCAAGAAAACATAGAGATTTAGTGTCCAAACTGAAACACTATAAACATTATTCCAGGACAGTAGGCATTAGCTGGAATGATTCTCTCAACTTAGAATGGGTAGACAAAAAAAACTTGATGTTGCAAAGAACATGAGTCTGTTATAGATTTATAAATTAACGATGGGGCTGAGAAGAGGCACATTGAACTAGTGTGTGTGTGTGTGTGTGTGTGTGTGTGTGTGTGTGTATGTAGATGTTCATGTATGTATGTGTATACATATGTGTGTGGGTGCCAGAGCTCAAAGTTGAGTGTCTCTTTTGATTGTTTCCCACTTTTCAGGGGACAGGGTCTCTTACTGGACTCAGGGCTCACTGAGGTGGCTAGACTGTCTGGCCAGCAAGTCATATGGATCCTCTTCTTGTTTTCTATTCTGGTCTTTTTCTCTGCAGTACTGTGATCACAGTCATGTGCCACCAGGCCAAGCTTATAAGTACATAGTAAGGACAGAAGGCAGGACTTCATGCTTATTCAGTAAGCATTTTACCAAGTGGGCCACCTCTTCATCTCTCTAAGTTAGTGGTTCTCAATCTATGCGTCAGGACCCTTTTGGAGTTGAACCACCACTTCTCAGGAGTTTCCTAAGGCCATCATAAAATGTGGGTGTCCACATTATAATTCATATCAGTAACAAAATTATAGTTATGGAATAGCAATAAAAGTAACTTTATGGTTGGGGGCACCACAACATGGGGAACTGTATCAAAGGGTTGCAGACTAGGAAAGTTGAGAACCACTGCTCTAAATTATATTTAGAGGGTTGTCATGACAAAGTGTCATAGACTAGGAGGCTTCCAGAATATAAACAATTGCCTCACAGTTCTGGAGACTGAGAGCCTGAGGTCAATAGTCAGTAGGCTTGGCTTCATGTCCCTCTTCTGTGTTTGACTTGCCTTTCCGTGGCATTGTCTTCTTACCTCTCACTCCTCTTCTTGTCAGCAAGCTATCCACTTAGGGTTGTAGTCATCCCTGTGAGTTTACTTTATCTCAATTAGCTCCCCAAAGACCCTGTCCTCAAACACACTGTGTGACAATCAGCCTATGAATTAAGAGGAGACCCGATTGAACTCAACAATGACCCTTATCTGTAGACAAATACCAGCAATGTTTTATAAAATATCCAAAAGTGGCTGGGCCTTTTTAAAAAAAAATCAAGAAATCCTCAGCATCTGAGTCATGGTCATTTGAGGCTGTGGTCACATGTCAGTGCACCGTATTTGGCTATGACACTACATACGTGATAAAGCAGTGTAACCAAGGAGTTGGAACAGGGTGTGGGACATCCCACGTGTTTGGGGCTAACTATTAGTTGGGGATGGTAGGAGGGACTTACTGTAGGGTTGGTCCCAGGGCAATAGTTAGAGGGTTGTGCTTCAGGGACACTCCAACATTTAAGAAAACAGCTATTTACTAACAACAACAACAACAAAAATATTACAGTACCTATGAGTACCAGCCACTGTTGCAGGAGACCTTATCCTTCTTAGTTACATAGAATTTAGACACATTACTCAATATCATCCCTTCAGGCTTTCCTTTGCTACTTCATGTTAAAGTCACATGTGCACGCAACCCTGATACCTAGAGGCTCAAAATATCCATGTTGCAGCAGTAACAAAGGTATTTCCGGTTTATCATCAGCATAAAGGTATTTCCAATTTATCATCAGCATAAAGGTATTTCCAGTTTATCATCAGCATAAAGGTATTTCCGGTTTATCATCAGCATAAAGGCTATTGATTTCTTCTTGCTCTCTTCTCTTTCCTCTCATGCTTCTGCCACCCAACAATTGTATGGGTGGAAAAAGAAGGCTTGTCTCACATAATCAGAACCACTGTTCCCAGGGTGGTTCTGTGAGGCTCATTTATAAAAGTGACCAGTTGATACAATGTATATAAATATCCAGAAAAGCTGGGGGGGTGCAGGAAAGGTACCCACCCATTTGAAAGACCAGAACACTTACCTAGACATAAGCACGCTCAAGGAATTGTCTGCTGTGTTGTTTGGAGGAAGGAGAGGGAAAGGAATACACACACACACACACACACACACACACACACACACACACACACACACACACACACACGCATGCAGGTGTATATCCATGAACATGAACTCTGAAAGGAAATAGAATAGGAGCACTGGGAGAGTTTGGGGATGGTGATAACTATGATCAAAATACATTGTATAAATATACTGAATTTTAAATGAACAAATAATTTTATTTTAAAACATGAAATGGAAAATTCTAGAAATAAAGAATTCATGAGTTTAAAATTAAGAAAACTTGTTCTTAATTACCCGAGGTTCTTCATTTTGTTAGTTAGCCATCAGATTTTCTGAATTTAAAAGAGAAAAATATGAATGACTGTAAAATGAAGGGTGTGATGGTACCACAGCTAAGTACCACTTCCCCCATCTTGCTAGCAGCTTATTTAGGATATGTGTTTTTACACACTTAGGTTGCTTCTCTGGAAAGATACTAACGAGCCTACTAGCCATTTCAATGTCAATCTGAGCAGCGAGAAATAAGCATAATAAGGATATCTTTTTTGAATTACAAGGTTCTTGTGTGAAATTGTTGGATTTCATTCTTCTGTGAAGCTCAAAATCAAACCAAAGTCTCCTCCCTGGAGACGAGAGGATAGACTATTCTTAAAATCCCTCAAACAGCAAAATCCCAGGATTCTCTGAGGTTTTCTTATCACTCTTTAAAAAAAAAATCAAGTTCAAAATGTTCTTTTTGAACTTATTAGAAAACATTTGCAGAGAAATAAGGAGGGAACCCTGGGACAGGAGATAATTTCACACAGTAAATAACTTCTGCCATGAGCTGACTTGCATTTCACCCCTGCCTGACAGGGGGATTGGGAAAACCATCAAGCAAAGGGATTATGCCGTGTAAGAGCTAAGTATTGGAAGAAAATATGGTTAGAAAGATCTTTATAACTTTTCTTCAATATGGAGGATGCAAAGAGGGAGGAGGGTGACCACCAACAGTGGGCAAGAAAATGTAACTAAACATGGCGGCTGGTGGAAGATAGATGGGCCATGGAGTCCCAAGGCATGCAGATTCACTTTAGAGTGTGCAAGTGATGATTCCCTTTGATTCATGGCTGCAGATCTTAAGGGCAGAAGAACTGGGCTGGAGATGGGATGAAAACAGAAAGAAAGTCCACTCCAGCTGGGAAAACAAAGGATTCTTGGGATGATGTTGATGAGAGCCCTTTAAAAGTGAGACCATAGGAGGAAGGCAGCTGGAGAGTTTCCAGGTCCACTAATGATGCATGGAGTTGCTGACACAGCAGTCCGTGCAGCTAGCGCAAGGGGGGACTGCCCTGGGGACCTGACCTTGCTTTTAGGGGTAGACCCTACGTGTCCAGGACAGCAACGTCTTGAGTATTTGCTTTATAGAGCTTTATTTTTTATTTTTTATTTTTTCTTCTTGAGTTCTAATTTAGATGTTTGCCACTGGGACAATCTTAGTCTCTCCCTTTTCAAGCTTCGTCCCCCTCAGCAGGTATTTGGTTTCTAAGATCGGAAATCAACAGGGGAGAAGATTTTAGTCTGGGTTATAAAATGAAATGAAACGCCTCCACTTTTTCATCCTCTTTTACTAAAATGCCTGGTGCTTTGCTTACAAGGCTGTGAAAACTCAACCTGCATGCAAAATATCCCATCACCTGGTGATTATTTCACCATCCCTGAACCACCGTGGGTCTCAGTATCTGTCAAGTTGTGAAGTTATATTGGTGTGATCTGAAATATAAAGCAGCATGCATGCCAAACTGTGTATCGCTGTCTCTCATGTCTCCTGGGTGTTTCTCCAACTGAGGCAAGATGACACGCACCACAGAGTTAACACATGTGATATGGTTGTTTCAAACGATAGATTCCATACCACCTTAGGAAGTGATCTCTAACCCCTCTGTACCCAACTGGAATAGGGACAGCTCCCTCCTTCTGGAAGTAGTTCATCTTCAGCTTTCTGTATGAGATGAACTCTGCATTTGGCAAAGGTGACAACAGGAAGGCTGAAGTCCGGCTATAGGAGGCCTGTGATTATCTGCACCTGTGCTGTAGAAACTACCAGCCTGTTTGTAATCTGTGTCTAGAACAAAATTCTTCCCATTCCATTGTGTCTAAGGGAAGAATGATTTAGATGCATCCAGGGTTTTGCCCGATTTGGTGATAAAGCTTTGCTTTTAGGACCATCGTGGACTAAGTTTAGATCTTCTTGGAAATAATTTGCCATTTTTTTTTCGTTGTTGTTGCTTTGTCATTTTTTCCCCATAGCAGTTCTTCCCAGGGAGGGGTGAAATTCAGAGGGAGAGAGAATAGAGTTACTATCTTTTGACACTTTACCAGCTCTGATGCTTCTGTGAGAATGTTGCGAAGAAATGCACTAATTACTCATTCTCTATACAACCAGGTACTTCCCAAGCAACAGCAAAATGCCCCTGGAGGTTGTTCCATATCTTGGGTCAACAAACTACGGTCCATATACTAAATCTACTGTAGTGCCTTATTTCATAGCTCCATGAAATAAGGATGATTTTTACATTTGTTCATGCTTGAGAAAAAAAATCAAATACTATTTTGTAATATGTGAAAACTGCATGCTGCAAATGTTAGTAAATGAATAAAATTGTCTTAGAAAATAACCATACTCATCTATGATGTCACCATAGCTGAGTTTGCAATAGCAGAGTGAAGTTTGGAGTTGTAATGAGCACAGTATGATCTCCAAAGATGAAATTATTTTCCATCTTCCCTTTAATGAAAAATGTTCTGATCACCAGTATAAATCTTCTGTAAGTCTTCCTGACCATATTGCCTTAGAGTCAAGTCTTTTGTCTGTCTAGGTCTATCTCTAGCTCACCTTTTACAGATAATTTTTTTTTATAAATCAGGACATATAAATAATAATGTCTATGAGTCTCAATAAAAATGGAAATATTGGATATTACTAGTTACTGCTAGGTTCTTAATGAATTAATATAACCAATAACTGCATTATAAGAAAAATGTGAATCTATTCTAACACTAATGGTACTTCTTATTGAAAACCAGCATAGAAACAATCATGACAATTATGAGCAGTTTGTACAAAAGTATCAGCCATTATCCCTGCATGAGACCTGGAACCCAATAGCCCGTGTACTTATTCTAGACTGCAGCTTATAACTACAAAACAAAACGTCTTCCAGCACAAATATAGAGAGCATCCTCTTCACACTTTTTTCTGAAAGTAGATTTTTTCTTAAACTGTGATATACTGATCACAGTTTCCCCTACCCCTATTGCTCCCAGCTCCTCTCCACCTCCCCTGCACTCCAAATCCAATCCCTTTCTTTGGAAAAGGACAGCTTTGAAGAGATAACAACACAACATGACAAAATAAAATATAATAAGAGGGAGCAAAGATCATCACATCGAGGCTGGACAAGTCAACCCAACAGGAAAAGGAAAAGAGCTCCAGGAGCAAGCATGAGAAACAGAGGCTTTCTCGTTCACAACCTTCCAAAGAAATCCACTATTCTATAGCACATACAAGAAGAGAAGCACTCGCTTTCACATTGGGTGTCGTCTTCCCTTTCAAATACTATCGCCCACTGAAAGTTCATCTGGAGGAACTGTGGACAGAGGACAGACACACTGAAGCTTGCTTGACCCTCCACTTTATCCTGTTTCTAAATATCCGTCCCTAGACCTTAGAGTGTTTAGGGAAGCTAAACCCCTTTGGAAGACCATAGACTCAATTCGAAGATTTCCTTCCCCTTATGAGACCCTGAAAGACTGTCATCAGGAAGACTCCAGAATTCCTGAGCAGAAGCTAACCAGGATGGGAAGGATAGCAAAGGAGTCATTTCAGACAGTAAATAAAAGAATGTCTTATGGCCCAGATAGAACCCACCCTATGCTTTATGTGTGTTTCCCCAGATCCAGAATGAGAGAGTTGTGGGTCAGGTATAAAACAGAGCAATGAAATATACTCATCCAATGACTTGTTTCTTCTTTTGTCGTCTTTATGAACCCTTCTTTGATTTATATGGTTAGAATGAGTCATTAACTCCTTGTTATTCTCACAGTTCTTCATATTTGGTTTCTGTTTCACCTTAAATAGTGGATGTGGGGGTGGGGTGGATGTGGGGGTAGAAAGGTGTCTTGGTCTTGCCTCAACTAGATGATGGGACAGACTTAGTAGACTTCCTAGAGGAGGCATTACCTTCTCCGTGGAGCAGATGGGAGAAGCAGAAGCGGGGAGGAACAGGGAGGAGAGGAGGGAGGAGAAACTGGGATTGAAATGTAAAAAATAAATGAATTTAAAAAATGAACAAAAAATAGTGTGTGTGTCTGCATGTGCGTGCCATGTTCTTGCATGTAAGTACACATATATCCACATACATAAATGATTTCCTCTTATTGCCAGCCTCCAGCAGGAGTTCAAATCCTCAAATTCTGACTCCAACATATTCTGTTGTGAGTCAAGAACACAAATGTGAGCAAGGTATTTGTGGTGGAGCATTTGGTGGCAGATTCAAAGCTCTCAGAGTTCCCTCTGCTTTTGGACCTCTTTGTACTCTGCTCTATCTTAGAAAACCCTTCTGTGTAGAGCCTTCATCCAGTAACTAATGGAAGCAGAAGCTGACACCCATAGCTAAACATTGAGCTAAACTCCTGAAATCCAATTGCAGAAAGGGAGGGTGATGAGCAAAGGGGTCAAGACCAGGCTGGAGAAACCCACAGAATCAGCTGAGCTGAACAAGGGGGAACTCATGGACTCCAGGCTGATAGCTGGGAAACCAGCATAGGACCTACCCAGACCCCTTGAATGTGGGTATTAGTTAAGAGGACTGGGCAGTCTATGGGGCCTCTAGTAGTGGATCAGTATTTATCCACTAGTGCATGAATGGACTTAGGGAGCCCATTCCACATACAGGGATACTCTCTCAGCCTAGACACATGGGGGAGGGTCTGGGCCCTGCTCCAAATGATGTGACAGACTTTGAAGACTCCCCATGGAAGTCTGCTCCCTGGGGAGCTAAAAGGGGATGGGACAGGGATTGGTGGGGGAAAGAGGATAGGATGGGAGGGTGCAGGAACTGGGATTGTCATGTAAAACAAGCTTGACTCAAATTTAAATTTAAAAAATTATCAAAACTAAAAACAAACAAACAAAACCCTTTCTCCCTCCTGTGAAAGTTGTTTCTCTTGCTCTTTCTGCCCTCGCAGCTGCTGTGGTGGTTGAGGCAAAGGAATCCTCACAGCTCACACACGACCCTCACTAGCTGTTGAAAAGGACCAGAGAGACACTTTGTGAGCTCTAGCTATTAATATGTGTCATGATAAATACTGAGGCAGTGTTCAGAGACGCGACTCCCAAAACTTCAGAGATTGAGAAAAGCCTTTATCGACTGAATTTCCAAAGCTTCCTGTCCGCTCTAAAGAGGGAGTTTTCTTTTTTCCTGGGAGCGAAGCCAAGCTGCCATATGTCATAAGGTCCAATCAGAGAAGGGGGGTGCAGGGATGGAGGCAAGGGGAGGTGTGTGTGGGGGGGGGGCAGAATGGAGCAGCTGGACATGTAAGGAAATCATATGGGAGAGGACGGGGATTCCAACAGTGTTACTGTAAATCTCTAGTGTCTATTGGAACATAAAGGCCCAACTTCCTTTTGGTTGCCCGTGGCTTTGCATTTGCTTCTAAGCTGCAACCGTGGTCTGAGACTGAACTACAGGTATTTCTAGGTTTATTTGAGCTATAGAGAAAGGATTCTTTCATTTGCCCCTCTGCACACTTCTTTGCTACCCTTGGGAGGCAGTTTGCTGAGGATTCCCAGCTATGGGTGGTGTGGTGGCTTGAATGGGAGTGGCCCCCACATTCTCATATGTTTGAATGTTTGGTCATTGGGACTGACACCACTAGGAGGTGTGGCCTTGCTGGAGGAAATGTGTCACTAGGGTGGGCTTTGAGGTTTCCTATGCTCAAGCTATATCCAATTTGGGACACAGTTGCTTCTGCCGCCTTTGGATTGAAATGTACAGCTCTCAGCTACATCTCCAACACCATATCTGCCTGCATGCTGCCATGTTCCACCATGATGATAACTAACTGAACATCTGGACTGAAAGCTAGCCCCAATTAAAAGTGTGTGCCTCTTCGCAGCAATGGAACCCCTGGCTAAGATGGGTGGCTTGCCCCACCCTTCATGGTCTGTACCTAAGATGGTTCAGTAGATCAGAGGAGATGTGGGAGGAAGGGGATGAAGGTCCATTCAGTCTTGGTGAAAAGCAAGCCCCCAGCACTAGGAGAGGGTCGAATGGCAATAATCCAGTGGTAGTAGGATAGTTAGTTCTTTTCAGGAACACAATCAACAGAAATGGTGGGGAGTCTTTAAAAGATGGAGTCCGTTGTTACAGGGATTCCTCGCCTGTGTGTGGTGCTGCTTTAACTGTGATGAGATGCTGCAACCAATGGACCTTTTAACTGGGGCTTGCTTGTAGTTTTAGAGGCTTAGTCCACAATCATGGTGGAATGTGAGAAGGCAGACATGGTGTTACAGTGGTAGTTGAGGGCTCATGTCTATAGACCAAGAGAGAGAGAAATTTTAAAGCCCAGTGACATACTTGTTCTATGAAGGCCACACCTTCTTCAGCAAAACCACAACTCCTAACCCTTCCCAAATTCAGCCATCTCAGGACCAGGCATCCACACATATATATAAGTCTATGGCAGTCATTCTCATTTAAGCTGCCACACACAATCAAATACGTACCATATGTTCAGCATTCTATCAATCTGAAAAATAAATCACACCATTCCTGCTGTTGGATCCAGTGGCTGTAAAAGACATAGCTTCTTAAGCGTTATGAGAAATATTAGCACCCTATGAAGTTGTTGGAGCTAATTACCAAGTGACAGTACCCCAGGGACACCCTGCTGAAGTCCAGAGCACAGCCCCAGCTGCTAACCCTCCCATCCCCCATTCTTCACAGTGCCTCCTCCTCCCACTCAGTGAGCTCCACGGGGAACTCCGTAAATCCCTCTTTATTCCCAAATTGCCCAGAATGGTTTTTATCACATGCACTAGAGTTCTTTATTTGACGGTGACACGCTGGGAGTTGTACTCTAACTGGGTGCTTTGGGAAAGAAGGAGCCTGCCAGGAAGCTCAGAAGATGGAGCTGGAAGACATCCGTATTTAACTTTCTCTTTATTTACTCTTTGTGTCTTTCCATCTCAATCCCATTCATCTCCCCCATCCCTTACTATCTGCCCTCCGCTGTCAGGGTCTGCTCACTCGTGTCCCCCACCAGCGAGGTCAGCTCTACTGTGCTGCCCGGAGGAGGTCTTCTTTCCTGAGTACTGCAGCTCCTAAAGGGGGAGGGTCTGCTGCTGGTGACCATCATGCTGCAGACAAGGTGGGCAGTACCAGCTACTGTACCCTCACACCCTCAGAGCTAGCTCAGGGTGAGCTTTACTCTGATGCCCATTCTCATAGGCAGGGAGAGGTGAGGGAGGGAGAGCATCTTTCCCTCACCCACATCATGTCATGGCAGATGGTGGGGGGAACCCAGGCTTCCAGTCTCAAGCCCTCAGCTTCAGCATGCCCATGCCTCCACAAACAGGCTCATCTCTACTGTGCTGCCCTGGTAAGGTGCAGGACCCTCTCTCCTGAGTGTTTTCGTGGCAGTCAGTAAGGGGCAGGGACTACTCTGTAGAGCCCTTTCCTCTCAGCCTTTGGTAGTATCAGGAGTCAAGGATGTCAACACAGATGGAGTCTGCAACAGGGCCGTGAACCTAAATGTGGGCCCTGGAAGCAGACCAAGTATAGACATCTGCATGGCCCTGGTAGACAATCAAGCTGCCACCACAGCCCCCTTGCCCCTCACTGCTTTCGCCTCTTCAGACATGGTTCTGTTCATTGGACATGAACCATCCTGTCTCTCTGTCCCATACTACACCATACATTTGCTAATGGTACCCATCTGCCTGGCACTAAGTGCCAGGAAGCCCCTGTTTCCTCCTTGACACCCAGGGCAGACTTCCCTGGGCCTGCATGTGTGTCTCCTTGGCTCACTCAGTCCGTAACAGCACTGTACCGTGTCATCACTTGGCTGCCAAAGATACTCTTATTTATGAAGTTCAAGGTCAGAGTAACTTGGACAGATAGCTATGAGAAGAGAGACCAAAGGACACTTTGAAAAATCAACATTTAATATATTTAAGCAACACACACACACACACACACACACACACACACACACACACACACGAGTCCAGGTGTAGAGTAAGATACAAAAAATAAATTGCGTGTGCACAACATCACATTTCTCAGAATGCAGCCCTGTTCTCAAATGACAAGTGATCATGCATAATTTTCCTTTCTTTAATTGGGTCTTTGGTCATAAGTAAGATATGATATATTTCCTAATCACATCCTGCTTAGGAAAATTGTCTATGAGTGTTACTAGTTATCTAATTCATTTCATGGCATCATTATCATAAATACATCATTCTTCTTGGGATTATATTTTGCCATTGTACTATACAGCTTTACATTTTTATCTAATCAGATCTGTTAAATTATCTCGGTAATGTTACATAATTGTATCCTGCATTGGTAAACAAAATAAATATTATTTTTCTATGCTATTATTAAGAATGTATATTGTCTTATTCAATGAGAATGTAAGGATATATGTTGACTTAATATTCAGTTATTTAAAAGGCATCTATTAAGCAATTTTGGATCACCACGTACTCCCAGATGGACCAAGTTAAATAGTTATGATAGAATATCATAACTCTAAAACTATCCTTCAACACTGATGAGCTGTGAGACTTTGGACAACTCCCTTTGCTTTAATGGACGGCTGTTTATGCATCATTTAGTGTGTGTGCTCACTAAAGTCTCTCCCAGAATTAGTATTTGACAGTTCTCTGAAGACATTATGATGCATATGTCAATACAGGGTAGGTGCACCTGGACCCTGTAAGCCAATGCTTTAGATCAAATTTTCATTTCCCAGCTAATGCACAAATGTCCTTGGCCCCAGAGCCATACAGAAAACCTGAGATTCTATATATTTATTTCATTCACAAAATCTGTACAGGATATGCCTGACTGATATGAATGGTGCCTAATGGGCTATAAATAACTTTTGAGTACTTGGTCTTGGTCTTGTTGATTTGACCCCCATCAGGTCTCTTCAGGTCTCTTCTACTATGGGATTGTGGGGATACCCATTTACTGCGCCATAAATGCAAGGTTCTTTTCCTTCACCAGGAAGAGGAAGCAAAGTAATATGGAGTGGTGGCAAGTGATGTGTTTCACGTCTGCACAGCTTGGTTGAATATCACAGTAAATCATCTACATTCTCAAGCTAAGATTTCTCCTTCTTGACTTAAAGACCCTACTTAAAGATTCATTCACCTCAAGGTGCCCCTTATTCTCATCTTCACCCAGTACCATCTTTACTAAGCTAGCATGCTACTCAGTTACGTTCTAACTTTTAGAATCTACTGAGCTATGATCTGCCTCCCTCCATATGCTGCACTCTGAGCATGTGTCTGCACTATGTTGTGGGCATCCGGGATCTCTGTATACTTTAATCCCAGAACCAAATTTCTCTGAAGCAAAACCAGATGCCACTTTGATTTGGATCCTTCAGAACACCTACAATAATGCAATAATACAACAATCATTCAACAAGAGTTTATGAATCACAAAACTCTAAAGACATTGTTTTTAAAGTACAATCTTCATTTATTTACACCTTTTATCATATGATTGTTGAGTATATAGAAATGAGTGTTCTATTCACACATTCTGTAGCCACAGAGAATGTCAGAGCTGGAGCTGAAGAGAGTGAAGGTCATAGTGTTTCTGTCACAACAAGGTCCAAGTCCAAAGAGTGCTCTTTACATCTTTGCTATAACAAAGTAGAAACTCAGGTCTCACTGTTTTCTGCCATCATTTTCTTCCACTAAGTCATTTGACCACATATATTATAGTTGCTCTGTTCACAATTTTACAAACACTGCTTCTTTACGTTAGCATTATAGGCATTATGGTATTAACTACCAATGTGAAATCTTTTTAAAATATTGCATGAAAAATAATTCAAAACAAGATATTTCAGTGACACCCACTTAAAAATGCAGAAGCAATGTTCACCCATCCATAATGAGGATCCTTAGCTCACAATTCAATACCATTTCTGAAAGAGAAAAAAAACAGACATTTTGGAGAGGTGAATGACTCCTGGTTGTGTACTTTAACAATAAGTCATATGTATGTACACACAAACACACACACACACAATATATATATATATATATATATATACATATATATATATATATATATATATATATATATATATAATGAAAGCAAAAGGGAAACCAGGGAAAGAGAGAGCATAACAGAGGAGGAGCAGTGTTAGAGAAGGGGAGGGCAGGAGGGAGCATGTGCATGGTCAAAGTGCATGTATGATATACATGAAACAAATTGACTTAATGAATCTCAGCACTAACTATAATGAATATATAAAAATATATATGGATGCACATATATTTAATCATATATATGTAAAATTGGCCATTATTTAGATAGCTGAAACATAAATTATTTTCTATGAAGTCTTATGAAGGAAAAGAATCAAGCATTTTGAAATCTTTCCTGTACAAGCTATAATTGATGATTGATGGTAGATACTAATTCTCTATAGAAGAATTCTGGACAAGAGAGAGATGCCGATGTGAATGAATGAATCAGAGCATTGCCTTTGTACCACTACTAATGAAATAATGATTCCAGGCGATGGTCTCCAGAGATGCTAAGTCATTAGGTGAAACTTAATGGAAGGATCAGCTAAATTGTCACTAGTAAGGATTACATATGTCAAAATGTGATGTGCAGGAAATATGCAACGCAACTATTTTCCTACAAAGTTAAAAGTGCATTTGATAAGATATCTAAATCTAACAGTCAGTTTGGTGCAAGTGCATCCAGAAAAGGAATCCAGAGGAAGAATCAAGGGGAATCCAATCTTTGGAAAGCTGAAAGGACGAATGACTGTTTCTCAGAAGACTACAATTATATGAAAACTTCTTTCAGACTTTTTTGTTTGTATCCACCATTGCCTTTCTATCACAGTAATCATGACACCAGAATCCTTCTGTGGAATCTTTATTGGCTTGGTTTCAACCAAACTAACACTGAAGAATAAATAAATTTAACTTCAAATTGACGTGAATGACATGAATTCACCCGTTTGTTTTTCAGATAATAAGTTCAGATATGAGCATTGCCTGCTTTGATTTAGCAGACAGTATTAGAACTGACATCATATTTTATCACTTGATACAGTGACAAGATGGCTACCACAGTTGCAGCCATCATATCTACTTCTAAGGTAGGAAGTATGGAGAAGAGCATGGCCAACAATGCCTACAAACGTCAATGTTTCCCTGTTAGTTCTCATTGGCCACGTCTGGGAGACAACTGGGAATGTAGCCAGAATTGTCATGGCTGGCTCAGAACACCATCATCAAAGACCTACAAATGGGCACCAGGTGCTCAATAATAAATAAATGGGTCATAATTATTTGGGAAAATAACACACATAAAATGACTCTCCAAATTAATCTTCCTAAAAGCATATTCATCAGTACCCCTTCTGCTACTATAAAGCAATTTTCCCAGAAAAATCATCTGGAATTCTGGTTTTGGAAGATATTTCTTTTAGAAAGTCTGAATTATTTAATGTTAGAGCTGAATATTTAATTCAAGACAAAAAATTGACACTGTATTCCATTATGGTATATTCCCCTAAAAAGGTGGGTCAACAAGCTGGTGATTAGTGTGCTGTGTTAGGACCTTTATTAGGACCTTTCCACCTTGGAAAGTGAAACAAGTATTTTATCTCCGAAGACACTGATACATGCTATTGGTATGGATTTGTTTTTTCTACTGAACCACCTCAGTCATCACCACTCTACAAAGACCCACAGTATCTGATGTCTTGACCTGGTATTCTTCACATCATTGTCTCTGAGTCAGGATCCTGCTTTATACCAAACATTTTTGGCAGTGGGCACAAGACAATAGAATTCATTGCTATATTGCATAGGGTACTGTGTTAGTTACTTTTCTGTTGCTGTGATAAAATAAAATCACCAAGGCAACTTATAGAAGAAAGGTTTATTTTGGCTTACTGTTCTAGGGAATAAGAGTCCATCATGGCTGGCAGACTTGTCGGCATGTGGCAAGCATAGCACCAGGAGCAGAAAGCTGAGAGCTCACATCTTCAAATGTAAGCACAAAGCAGTGGAAATTGGAAATGGCTTAAAGCTCTTAATTTCAAAACCCACCCTCAGTGATGTACTTCTTCCCGGAAGGATGCAATACCTAAACCTCCCCCAAATAATGCCATTAACTGGAGACCAAGTGTTTAGGTGCTCAAATCATTCCTAGTCAAACCACTACAGGTGCAATTTGGGATCTACCGCCATTGCAATGTCCTCCTGAAAGGGCGAACAGCCTTCCTTCTAGAAGAATAGTGAAACTCCATGATAAAAGATGTGATGTAGCTCTGAAATAACTACTACCACAAGGTACCGGCTTCCCACTGAGAACCAAGCAAATAACCACTTTAGCATGTCCAGTTGAACAGGGAGGCCCCATGACCTTCCTGGGGCCTCTGTACTTCTTATCTCTCAGCTTCAGGCAGTATATATGTGGTGATGTATTGTTTATAATTTATTAAAGCTATGGGAGATCTCACACAAGGTAGTCATAGAAGCCAGGCACAAACATTTATTTAATCCCAGAACTCAGGATTAAAAGGTAGATGGATCTCTGAGTTCAAGACCATACTGGGCTACTGGAAAGTGAATCTAAGCTCATGCCTTTAATCCCAGGATTTGAAAGGTATAAATGATTAAGGCATTTAGTCTGAGAATTAGTCTCTAGCCACGTTGAGGAGATCATAGCAATCTGTGTCAATCTGGAGCAGTTTGAGGATCATCCCTTTGGTCTATCTCAATAGAGGTAAGAGCTAGTGACCAGCTGCTTTGCTTCTCTGACTTCAGTTTGAAGCTTGAACCCTAATATCTGTCTCTGTGTCTTTTATTTATGACACTACATGCTCTTACTGCATCCTGGAGAATAGATGTTTCTGTAAGGGACACAAAGAGTACTAGTGAACCTAGACCAAGTTGACTCCTGCTGATCCCCATGGAAACATATGCCAGTAGAGCAACGATGCAGAAAGGACTCTTCAGATTCAATTGCATAGCTAATCCTGATCATGAGGAGCAGGCAAGAAGAAACATATTGACTCTTGGTCACTGGATACAGGCTAGGCTTTCATTGTCTGTAGTCAGTTAGACAAACGAAGCCCTGATCAAGGGTGCAACAGACAAAAGTCGCAAGTCTAACACCATGCCACACAAACCATTCAGACCCGCGGAAGACAGATCCAATAGCTAAGTAAGGCGGAAAAGAAGGAGAGCCAGTATCAGCGTCAGGTATTTAAAACCGGTCCTCTTCTTGTGGGCTTTACTATAAAATATAGTACTCAGCAGCACTCTATTTCCTGGAGGAAATTGTGCCTGGATAAGAAGAACTTAATGTGCCTGGTAAATAGACCTGACTAGGATCAAAAGGGTAAGGAGGCCCCGGCTGAGGTTTCCATCACACCTTTATCACTGTGCCTGTAGTCCCAGTCCCCAGCTACACTTGTGTGGCCTATTCCTGCTCATATCTGCCGCCGCCTCCAGAGAATCAACTTTGGTCCAAATTGGAGCAAATTTATCAGGATTGTTATGCATCCCACTTCCCCAGGTGCTAAGAACTACATGGAGAAGTCAAGGACTGGTAGAGGCAGAAGTAAAGATGGGCTCTTTGGGGGAAGGGGACTTACGGGAGGGTTTAGCAGCACACATGTGGAAGAACAGGTGATACTAAGGGTGTAAATGGTTAAGTACAGATGGAAGGTGGGGGATGGGTGAAAAGAGAACGGGAGAGGGTTAATCAAAAGTAAGGATACAGGAAAATGCCTATGTACACCTACTATGTTATAAATCTACTAAACAGATGTCTTAATAAGGTTAGAAAGGAGGTGCCCTACATGAGTGAGTGATACTCCTCCCAGAAGCCTAATTTTTGTCATAGAATCTGCAGAGTCACCCAAAACATCACAGGTCACTGTAAGTGATCTTGGTTAACCACAAAATCCAGAGTCTAGGACCTTATTCTAGACACTAAGAATAATCAAGCTTGATCTGAACTGAAAGGTTGTTCAGAGTGGCTAGCTTTTATAATGGGGGAGGTACTATGGATTCCATGGAACCATAATAAAGACTAACCTGCCAAGATATGCCCAACAGTGCAATAGTGGCATGACAATTACAGGGCAACCCATTACTTTCTAATTGGCTTTGGGGCCTGTAAACTAAAGTAGATAAAGGACCCGTGGCTAGGGCAGCCATTTGCACTAGGACAAACCTACTATTACTATTTTGGTAAACTCACATGGTTGTTCAACTTCCTTCTATAAATGTATCTTTAACCAGCACATTGATGCTTCTCTTCGCTCTTTCCAGAGAAACTTAAATTTGTGGGCGGTAATGGTTAGTATAGAGACTCACAAATGGCCAAAGTAAAAAGGTGACTGTGGGGTGCGTGGTGGATGCTCCTATATCGGTTTTCTATCACCCCCTTCAAGACTCATGAAGCAGCAGGGGAAGAAGGCACACACAAGCTGGATGTGGGAGAACAGTGTTTTCTGGAGATGACACCAACGTTGCCCTCCTGAGCTAACAGCAGCTGTGTTTACTTGTATGGGATCTGTACAAGATTGGGCCTGTCACAATTTCACCATGCATGGGAACACTTGTGGAGTGTTCCTCTTCTACTCCTCACAGAGGGACTATAAGTAGTCAGTCTTCGCTAGAAGGAAGTGTGTCATTGTCTTCAGTGTAGCCACTGATAAGGCTTTCAAGTTCCAATAAATAACGTCCCTCAAGTTCATGCAGGCAGCCATAACTGAATACAGTGGGTAGGAAATGAAAATAGGAGGGAGTTTACTGCGAAGACGGGTGTTAGGGAAGCGCGGAGGCCGGGAAAGGAGGTAGTATGCGGTGAAAATGACCAAATACACGTGTGGGTCTGCTGCCTGTGTGTCTGATGGCGTCCAATACTTTTAAACATAGAAAAAAAATAGAAAAGAAAGAAAGGAAGGAAGGAAGGAAGGAAGGAAGGAAGGAAGGAAGAAAAGGGAAGGGGAGGGGAGGGGAAGGGAGGGGAGGGGAGGGAGGGAGGGGAGGGGAGGGGAGGGGAGGGGAGGGAGGAGGGGAGGGAAGGGAAGGGAAGGGAAGGGAAGGGAAGGGAAGGGAAGGGAAGGGAAGGGAAGGGAAGGGAAGGGAAGGGAAGGGAAGGGAAGGGAAGGGAAGGGAAAAAGGCCTGGTCCCTTTGCATCCGGGTAGGGCATCTCTGTGGTTCCGTTCGCACTCAGGTCTCCTCCTCCTGAAACTGGACTTGCAATCTATTTCTTTAGCGGGCTTCCTGCCCCTGCTTTTAGCCAGCTTACCCCATTCTTGTTTGAGAAATTCGTTTCCTCAAGAAAGTCCACTTTAGGATCTGCTTCTAGGAAACCTGACATAGGTAGTCTCTCTTTTGGGATTAAACTGTTTCCCTTGAAAAGATATACTCAGGTCCTAACCTCTGGGACCTACGAACTAGACCTTATTAATAGTGCCTTTTCGGATATAAACGTCAAGAGGAAGCCATGCTGAGTGCACATGGATCTCCCTGTGACAATGTGCAGCCTTAGAAGAACAGAGACAGACGGACAGGTGCAGCCTGTGGTGGATGATGCCGTGGAGTGTTGACGCAAGAACTACCAAACGCTGGAAGGTGCGAGGTCAGACACTCCTACAGAAACCAGCAAGAGCATGGCCCTGAAGACGCGTTTCTAACCTCCCAATTTGTGATGGTTTTGTTACAGCAGCTGTAAGGATTCAGGCATTACGCTGGCCCACCGCCATCACCTGGCAGCATGCACTCAGGCAGTACCCTCGTCAGCCCAGGGTTCCATGAGTACTAGTCTGCATGCAGGTGCAAAGAACCCCTTTAAAAGAAAAAGCCCACCCACTTACGCTCTGTCTACTCTCTCTTTCCTACTACTACCCTGGGACAGACAGGACTTTTCCTGTCTCCCTCTTCACTTCTGTCCCCTCTCTGCCTGTGTGTCTCTTTACCTCTTTTCTCTTTCCTTCCCCTTTCCTGTCCTTTCTAATAAAACTCCTCACCTAAACTCTGTCTGCCTGGCATGCTTGTCCCCTCGCCCCTTAGTCACCCTCACCTGCCATGGAATCCGCCATGGTCCCCCTGGAAGGTTTATCCTAACATAATGTGGCGTTTTATGTTTGTTTAAAAAAAAAGCTTTATCATAACAGCAGCCACAGGAGACATGTGCACTGTTAAACGACACTGGAATTTCAGCTGTGGAGCTTCCAGCTGTGGAGCTTCCGTGGTCGGCCCTGCCCCAGAGGCCCTGCATCTCACACTGAGGGCATCTCCAGAAGCCCTTCTCTCACTGCCAGTAACAACCGCCAGGGAAACATTCCCCTCTTCCTGAGTTCTTCAGTTCGCCAAGAGGGAACACCAGGAGTGACCCTTAAACTCCCTTATCCAGCTTAAGGAATTTCTTTAGCTGGGATTTTGTTCGTGATAGCTCCGAGGTGCGCTTTACTCTGGTTTCCTGTTTTTAGGAAGCACTCTATGTAAGAGACGAGAAGAATTTCTGTTTATACAAAAGATCTCCTCTCCTTTACAACTTGGAATACTTTAGGAGAGACTAAGAGGGCTAGGGAGATTATAGCAACAACACGGTTAGGGGACGATATGAAAGAGCTGCTGATAAAGGCGGTGATAGATGCTTAGAACATTTGAAAAGGTTTGCATTCGTTAATGTTCTTGTTTAAAGAGGGTCTGAAATTATCTGGTCCTTTGTGGTCATTAATTTGCAAGACTCACCTTCTTTAACCTTTCAGGGAACTTGATGCATGGCTAAAATTAATGCAGGGGAGTGGAGAAAGGCTCTTTACGGAGTTAACTAGAAAACGGAAACACTGATTGCAACATCAAACTCCTAAAGGCTGGCTTTGGGGAACATTGGCTAATTAAGGAGATATTCAGGGTCTTATTGGCTCATTAGTTTTTAGTGTTCCCAATTCATATCTGGAAATTCTTTTGAGAACAAATGCCATATGGAATGGCAGTGATGGCACAGGTCACAATTCTGGGGCTTTTCTCCTGTGATTAGACTGTTCTGGGAGTTAGTGCAAAGGAGGTGACAAGGAGATACACTGTCAATCACTGGAACACAACTGATAGGTAACACCAAGATGACAATCTCATCTGTGGGCTATGTGTTGGGAATTGTAGCCTTAGCCTGTCTTCCTTTAAAATAATCTGTGAGACTGATTTCCAGGATAGAATCCACTAGTCACCGAGGACAACCACTAGTGATTTATATTTAGTGCAAAGATTTTTTGTTTTGTTTTTTAATCTATTAACTGTTTGTTTTGTTCCAAATCCCCCCCCCCCCAAAAGGTAGAGAGGATCAAATGTAAATCACTTAGATAACTTTAAATGGGATAGGATAGGTCATTGGCACAACAGTTCTGAAATAACACAAGTGATATCTAATTTTATAAACATAAAATGAACATGACAAAAAATACCTTCCTGGGTGTTTTCTGGGTGTTTTGAGAGACTTTTTTTTTTTTTTTTGTCTCACACAAGGCTTTCTTGTTTCTGTCTCTCTCTTACTTTCCATCAACACAGCAAAATATCAGCAAATAGAAGACATTGTGTTTCTGCCCTAAGTGTCTTATGTTCAAAATATCCCAATGTAAAATCAGATCAAAAAAAGAGCTCAAGTTTTGGAAGGTGAAGAACATTTAGCGTATCCAGTGTCTTTCCACAAAAGCTTTTTCTTCCCTCAAGAGGGCCTTTGATGCCCTGCCCTGGAAAACAAGCACACATTATTTTACAGCCTGGTGCTCTGCATGCCATTCTGAGAGAAGCAACTAGCAGAAAAAGAAAAGAAACACTAGCTGTGGTTTTACAGAAAATAAGAAGGTCGCTTTGAGCAAAGTGTTTTCTCTGGTCCAGCCTCACTACTCATTGCTTTTCCCCTGTCTGGGATTCGGTTTCATTTACACTTTAATGCTACAGAAGAAAACTCCATGTCACTTCCATGAGCTCACCTGCCTGTGACAATCTCAAGAGCGTAATAGCAGACCACCAAATAGGAAATAGCCCTTCAGATCAAGCTTTTGAAGTGGTCTCTCCACAAATCTTGCTTGCCAGGAATATCTTATAAAGCCCATCCAACTTTACTACAAACTATATGAATCTGAGGCACAGTATTATTTTCTTATATGTTCTTCATGCAAGAGAAAAGAGGATACATCCAAGGGCAATCTCTTCACTTGATTTTATTTGTCCTTTGCATTTGTTTGTTTGTTTCTTCAACTAACGTAAGAACTGTGCAGCGTGACTGATGTATGAAGATCAATACACCTTAATTCAGCTAGTCTTGGGTAGGGGAGGCAGTAAATGTCTCAACGTGTGATTCATAGAGTCGTGCCGGCTCCAAATAGGTCAAACCAGCTCCACTCAAGTGGAAGGAAACAATTGGAGCCATTCTGACCCTCTGGGACAGTGAACTCCGATGCCAGATAAGCAGGGAAAACAATTTCCCACTCAGCTGGGAATTTGGGCTTCTATGCACCGTTCTAAATCCTTGAAAGCCAACTTCTTCGTTTTCTTCTTTGTTTTCATTCCAAAAGCAGGTTAACATTGGGTTTGCTGTGCCCCACGCCTCTTTTCAGCGTGGAATGGGATTTCTGCTGGTTTTAGGTAACTCCCTGTGTTTGCAATGGGGAATGAAGGTGAGGAAAGGACAAAGATGCATCATTTAAGGAACTTTGCTTGCTAGTAGAGAAGCCACTCATTGCTTACTCTCAGAGTCCATTTCAGGACAGCAACAGAACAAGCAAACCAACATGCAAGAGCAGAGCACTAGTAGGCAAGCACTCCAATGATTGGTCTTGCCTGAATACCCTCACCACGGTTGTTCCCGCCGCTTTCCCACCCAGGCTTGCTAACGCTACGCCGTTTCCGGCTTCCGTGTTGTGCTCTAAGCCATTTCCGGCTTCCGAGTTCCGCCAGTGAGTCAGTTGCTGGGCAGTCTCATCTCTACATCCTGGCTGCTGATGACTATGTATAATAGACGCTGCCTTGTCCTAGCCTTCATGTTCACAGTTACTGCCTGGTACATCCCAGATACCTGGTTCCTCCGAATGAGCAGGTGGTATAGTGAAAATAGCACTATTTCTGAGACGGTTGATACTGGGTTTCTTTCTTGGTATTTATTATCTGTGTGACTTGGAAGAAGACCAGATGTCTTGCAGCTCCCATTTAGATGCCTGCAGAGTGTCTGGGAGGATTAAAGGAGATAGTGTAACCAACAGTCACCACTGTATGCTTGTTTGCATCTGTTCCCGACTGGTAGCCAAGGCTGGACATGGGTGTGTTCTGTGAAATACATCTATTTACTTGCAAAAAAAACAAACTAAGCAAAATGCTGAGGCTGAAAAAGTGGGGTATATGAAGTCCTTGAAATAAAGGAAGACTCAGATCTTTCAGAAAGACCAAAGTACATACTCAAATTGCTATGGCCATATATTTTCATACCATAGTAAAAATAAGGACAGTACTTTGGCAATAAAGAGGGCAAGAAGAATATAGCATGCAGACACTAGATAGTAATTCCAAAAGTTTTTATTAGTGATTTTCTTGTTACTATGATAAAAACAAACAAACAAAAAGCACAACCTGGAGAAAGGGGCTTATTTTAGTTTGTAATTTGAGGGTGTCATCCATCATGGCAGGGAAGGCATGGTAATGGGAGCTTGAGACAGTTGGCCACATTGCTTCCACAGTCAGGACGCCAGCTGTGTGTGCGTGTGTACGTGCGTGCGTGCGTGCGTGCGTGCGTGTGTGTGTGTGTGTGTGTGTGTGTGTGAATGCCGGGGATCACCTCTCATTCTCATTTTCATTCAGTTCAGGACCCCAGTGTATGGGGTGGTGCTGCCCACATTTAGGGAAGATCTTCCCACTTCTGTTAATCTGATTTCAAAACTCCCCTACAGACATGTCCGGAAGTTTGTGTGGAAGATCCTGTCAAGTTGACAGTAATCATCACAGCAGCTGTACACAAATTCTGCTCTGCTTAAGTGTCAAGATTAGCAGAAGAAGGTCAGAGACGACAGATCTTAGGGATGCCACAGGCCTTAGGAACCTCAACATATACAGAAACACAAACTCCAAAGAAGAAAAGCAAAGTGCTGCGATGATTATGTGACAGTCCCCGGTGTTTGGTAGGAAATGCCTGTGTGTCTGTCATAACATTTCACATCTACCAATACTGTGCGCCTGCCATTGCTTAAAGACTGTGACTGCCATTGCTTAAAGTGCCGTGACTACTGTCCCTGCCCAACCATCCCAGGTCCTATGAGTGCCTTACCTTCCCACTTGGATAACGGTGACTGCCCACCCAGGAGGGACTTCTCTGCTAATTCCTAGCAATAGCCCAGCAGCTGCCTGTAATACACCGAGTTGGCCAGCCAGTTCCTTTGCTCTCAGTCACACTCAGAACTCCACCTGCTTGCCACCATCAATTCCAATCCAGACTACAGACAACAAAGGATGGCTTCTAGGCCCAAGGCTGCTGAAACTGTTCCAAGTCATTTCTGAATCTCCTGCCTCTGCCTTGCCCTTGTTACAGCCTCTTCATCTGCCTCCTGAAAGGACATGGCGTCTCCAGCAGCCCCCTCCATGGATGATGTGCCACCTCCTTTTGGGCTTTTGAAATAGAACTGTTTCTCAGTATCAGTTGCTGCTTTATCAGCTGACCTCAGTGTACTTGGGAGTTTTAGAAGCCAGCATATTAATGCAATGTTTTTCATCGAAGAAACTTAAGTTAGAATTTGGGGGCAAAATTTTCTTTTCTTTGTTCTTTCTTTTTGTTTTTGTTTGTTTTTTTGAGACAGGGATTCCCTGTATTGTTTTGAAACCTGTCCTAGAACTAGCTCTGTAGATCAGGCTGGCTTTGAACTCACAGAGATCTACCTGCCTCTGCCTCCTGAGTTCTGGGATTAAAGGCAGGTGCCAGCAGCGCCCAGCTGGGGGCAGGTTTTTCTAATGCAACAACTTACTACTATACTGAAGGCACAGCATGAAGGGTGTTGAGTTACTGAGAGTGTCCCGTTGTGGGGCATTGCTAAGCTCCAGTTTTGTGTGTTAGCTCTCATTGGCTCTCTGTTATTCCATCCAAGCTTAGGTGAGTACGTTTACTTTATTACTTGTTTGTTAGTATTATTTTTTCACAAACATTTCAGACCATTCACTGCTCAAAGTCAGCCCTTCCCTACTGATTGAAGATCTCCATCTTCAGGTGGGCATTTCTCCCACTAATGATGCTGTCTTTGATGACGTCATTTTAAGGGGCATCTGCTAGTTTCTCTTATGCCTTCTGTCTTTTTCTGCACACTTCTCTTGCTGGACAAAGTGGCTTCACAGTGACTCCGCCTCTTAATGATAATCATAGATCCCATTCTTTGTCATAGTTCCTTGGTGGCATGTGCACTGTAGCAGTGAGGGAGAAATTTAGAAGCCTTTTGGCAGGAACTCTTTTCATAAGAGTCTGAGCTGAAGTAATAGAATAGCTGTGACTTCCTGTGTGAAGCTTTTCCCTGGTCCAACAGAGGAACCTGGAGCTTGAGTGTTTAATCGCCTCTTCTAGCCTAGAGAGCTCTGACTGTGGCATGGACTGCTCAGCGGCTGGAGAGGCTGTAGACGCCAACACATAAGTTAGCCGCCCATCTAAAGGGACCAGGGATTATGAAAAGATACTTTGAAAGCTCTTTGGGGAGAGATATTATAGATTGAATTTCAGTTCAAAGTTGATCGTCCATGATGGCCACCAGGGCCTTTGTACAGTATTAATATTAGGTACCTGGATAGAAGAAGCTTCTATTGCCCGGCTAACAGAGCGGCCCAATGGGCAGACAGAAGGCTCTCCATAGAAAGGGGAACAGTGGTGATAGGGGTAAGAATGACCAAATCAACAAGTGAAGGGAAGGCACCATTACAAATAAGGGGAAAGAGAGAATTAGACTAATCTTTGTGTGGTTTGAATTAGAATTAGAGCCCCCCACCCCTGTCCCCTCCCTTCCCCACCATGTGTGTTTATATACATTTTCAGTGACTCTCAGTTCTGGAAAACAAGGACAATGAGCACATCTAGCTTCTAATCTTGAGCACTTTCTAGGATTAAAAATTAAGAATGAGCCTGGCAGTGATGGTGCACTTCTTTAATTCCAGCACTCGGGAGGCAAAGGTAGGTGGATCTTTGTGAGTTTGGGGCCAATCTGGTCTGCAGAGCAAATTCCAGGACAGGCTCCAAAGCTACATGGAGAAACCCAGCCTCAAAAACAAAAACAAAAACAAAAACAATCAGACAAACAAATGACAAAAAAAACCAAACCAAAACAAACAAACAAACAAACAAACAAACAAAAAACAAAATACAAAACAAAACAAAAAAAAAGAAAAGAAAGAAAAGAAGAACCACAGAGGTAAGATTTATGATAGAATGATGAATTCTCATTCTCAAAGGACAGCAAAGCCAATTTAAATATGGATCTGTATGAAGCAATGGAAAATGGATTTCATTTCCCATGAAAGTAACAGGAAATTGAAGAGCCCAAGGTGATACATAGAAATATACAAACAAATTTTTAAAAACGGATTTAGAGAATATCTACATTGTCTTAAAGTATATCTAAACATATCTGAATGTCAACGAACCAAAGAAAGAACACACAATGGCCGCACAGGGAAGGAAGAGGCCCCTGGGGACCTGACTGAAGTCAGCATCTCTGTGGGACAGAGCCTCCCCCGAGCTGTGTAATAAGGACAGCATCCCTCCTGTCCTTCAGACGCCTCTGGAATAAGCACAGCTTGGGAAATGGAGGCGTGCACACTCTACGTAATGGCTGCTCTGGAAAACTGGCTTATTTTCACTCAGCAATATCCACTTAGTGCAGCTGCAGTGCTTCTGCTCTCGCCCCATTCTCCTTTTTATAAATCTCTGCTGCGAGGCTAATAATTCTTCATCAACTCATCTATTGGAAGATATCTTGATACCTTCCAGTGACTAAGACGGTTAGAAATATTTTTATTTGAAGTTAATTAAGCATTTAAATCCGAACGCAAACTTGGAGCACAGTTGCTGGTTGGGGCTATATTTATCTTAGTAAGAAGTCAAAGTTTGAAGGCAAATGGATAGAACTAGAAATCATTCTGAGTGAGGTAACCCATACCAAGAAAGACAAACCCACATGCATAAGTGGGTATTAATTGTAAAAGATAACCATGTTTTCATCTATAGGCCCAGGGAAGCCAGGTAACAAGGAGGGCCCAAGGAGAGAGGCACAGACCTCTCTGGGAAGGGGAGATAGAGGAGATCTCCTGGTTGGATTGGGGGCAGGTAGGCTGGAAGCTTAAGCGACTGGGTGGGCTTTGGTGGAGGGTTACATTGCTAAGAGAGCCTGATACAAAGGAAACTTCCACGAGTCTACAAGGATGGCCCTAACTAAGACTGCTGGCAGCAGAGGGTGTATAGTCTGAACCGGACACCCCATGATTAGATGGCGACTACCCTGATTGTCAGCAGAGTGACTGATGGAGGCAGATTCAGAGACCCATAGCCAAACACTGGACCCAGCTCAGGGAGTTCTGCTGAGGAGAGAGAGGAGGGATTGTAGAAAACAGTGTGTCAGGGACATCTCAGGAAAACCAGCAGAGCTCAGAGTCTGAACTGACAACCCCGGAGCCTGCATGGGACCGATCTAGGACACAGGAAAGGGGAGGAGGGGCAGGGAGGGCGGTGGGATGGCACATTGAGTGTATGCTATGTGCACCCACTCTGGCAGGCCCTAAAAACAAACAGCACACGTGTACAAGTGAGGACTTTGTACTAGTGGAGGACAGCAGCAAAAATCAGTAAGGAAATAATCAGTAGGTACTATAAATCGATACACGAATCAAGGAGAACACTAAACAGTAGACATCAGTTGGAGAGAATAAAGACAGTACCGTTGGCAGGCCAAACATCTGCCGCATGGGACGTTCTTATCAAAAAGGTGGTGTTTAACAAAGGATTGCGGAAGATGGGTGAAGCTGGGAACGTTTGGGGAGATGTTAGGAGCAGGGGACATTTGGCTTCTGCGGAAAGGGGTTAGGAAGCTGGGGTGAGCATAGAAGAAAACCTGACAGTGAAATAAGACTGAAGATGCAGATGAGGGCTGGCCTCGTCACTGCTGAGTCTGAGTGCAGTAGGAAGAAGAGTCCCCAGCACCAGGGACTACTGTGTCTCACAGCTGTCTCCTCTGCAGCCCGAGGAGTCCCCCCAGAGTCTGACTCAGGCACTGAGAGAGTCATGACATAGGACACACCAGAGAGTTTCAGGAGGCTGAAATATGAAGCCAAGCTAGTAAAGGGGAACACACATTCACAAAGAGTGACTTGGGTGTAAATATAGACAGATAGATGCACGCTAAGTGCCCTAAGAATAGCTATATATGTGATTTTGTGGGTTTTTGGAGTTAATTAAAATTATTGATTACATTGTTCCAAGTACATGATTTATTGCTTTTAAAACTTAAGGGTTTTAAAAGATGGAGAATGAGACAATGCGTTTACTTCTCTTATCTAAACAAACTCTGCCAATGTTTTGTACTGTACAGGTTTACTGAAGAGGGCTGATGAACTAAAACTCACAAGTCTCAGAGTTTAGTCATACCTTGACCTTAAACGCTGTTCATGGGCTGTGTTAGCACTCTACCTGCAGCTCTTTCTCAGAGCACAGAGTGAGTCCTCTGCAGGAGGCTTTGCAATTTGTGTTGAAATGCTTGCCCTTCAGCAGGCAAAAGACATAAACAAGATCAGGGGCGTCAGGGTCTTTCCCCTTCCTCATGCCCCCTTACCTTCCACCCGTTTCTCTCCGGCCTCAGCACTGTGGAGTTCTCAGTGGAGGAGGGACACAGCCTGACTTAATTTGAAGGGACCACTAGTGGGTGTATTGGGGAAAGTGAGGGCCAAGGGAGCTTGTTAAAAGGCACAGCAGTCCAGGTGGGAGAGAGCAGCTGCTGTGGCCACAGGCAGAAATGGAGTCGGGTTCGGAATAACTTCCTCATAGAGTGGATATGAGATATGAAAGACAGAAATCATCATTCCAGGATTTTAAGCCTGAGTGGTTTGGGAAATGAACTTGTCATCACCTGAGAGGTAGACACCTTTGTTGGAAACAGGATGTGGGTGGAGGGTCCTGTTTGGCTATAGACATTTTTTTAAATGCCTATCAGGCATTCATTGGAGTTACTGAGAAAGAATTCAGAGTTTGGGAGAGAGATTAGAACTGAAAATAGAAAAATAAAAAAAACAAAATTAGCAGTCAGAAGTATATTAATAAAACCCAAGACTTTTGTGGCCACCATGCTGGCTAGTGTAATGTTAATTTGACACACAAACTAGAGTTATCTGAAGGAGGGAACCTCAATTGAGAAGATGCCTGCATTAGATCCAGCTGTAGGGCATTTTTGTAATTAGTGATTGAAGGAGGAGGGCCCAGCCAATTGGGGGTGAGGCCATCCCCAGGCTGGGGGGTGGGGGGCTGGCTTCTATAAGAAAGCAAGCCTAAGCAAGCCAGGATGAGCGAGCCAGAAAGCAGCACCCTCCTTGGCCTCTGCCTCAGCTCCTGCCTCCAGGTTCCGGCCCTGTTTGAGTTCCTGTCCTGACTTCTTTTGATGATGAACAGTGATAGGGAAGTATAAGCCAAGTAAACCCTTTCCTCTACAACTTGCTTTGAGCCATGGTGTTTCATCACAACTATGGAAACCTTAACTAAGACATGTGGGAAATTTTCTCACAGGAGATGCCATTCAGCTGAGCTTTGGGAATTAGCTGTGGGAATGCCATATATAAGGACATTGAACAATAGGGCAATCTGAATGGAATTGGGCACAGAGTGCATGCTTAGAGAACAGAGAGAACATTGGGATGGTATTATACTTAGGACCATAGGATGTGATTGCCTGAACATGATTCAGTATCTAACAGATCGTCTATTAGAATAGAATATTACTTTTGGATTTGGCTATCATGGTTAAGGTTCTGAATATAACTAAAAGAGAAAGTTCCTGATTGGGAGAGGAAATAAATATGCCTTTGAATATTTGACTACAGAGTTCTTTCAAGCTACTACACTAAGAAAGGATTCTGCAGAAGACGTTGGAGTTAAGGATGTATCTCTCTGAAAAAAGAGCACTCGGAAGAGTTTATAAAATTAAGTGAGGAAAACATGCATGATGCAAACAACAAAATTTGACAGTACCAGCATTCAATAAGATGATGGCGGACCAAATAAAACAATCTCACAGAACTCAAGGGCAACAGACATTTAAAGATGAACAGGGATAAAGAATTTAATTGGTCAGTCACCAAGTGAGATAGATATATTTATCATCTCTCACACACACACACACACACACACACACACACACACACACACACACACACAGAGTTTCAGAGAATGTTTATAGCATACTCAGATATGAATGGAGACTTCTTACCAAGCTTTATTTACATTGGAGTTTAATAATGACTGTCTTTCTTGGTAACTACCCCAATTGCCATCAAAGATCTCTCATCCAGTGTCTAATGGAAACAGATACAGACAGAGCCACACCCAAGCATTGGGCTGAGCTCAGGGAATTCTGTTGAAGAGAGGGAGGAAGGATTGTTTGAACTAGGGAGAGATCAAGGACATCAGAAGGAAACTCATAGAAACAACTAACCTGGGCTCATAGTAGCTCACAAACCCTAGAGTGACAGCTAGGGGCAGACCTATGCCCTTTGTATGGATGACAGTTGTGTAGCTTGGTCTACTTGGGGGAATCCTAACAATGGGAGCAAGGGCTGTCCCTGAGGCTTTGGCTGTTTTTCAGGAACCCATTCCTCCTACTGGGTTGCCTTACCCAGCATTAATACCAGGGGAGAGCTTAGTCCTACTTCAAGGTAAGATGCCATGCTTTGTTAACTTGCATGGGAGGCCTGCGCCTTTCTGAACAGAAACACAGGAGTGGACTAGGGGGTGGGTGGTTTTGTGGGAGGAGAGGAGAGGAGGAAGGGGAAGCTGCAGTTAGGATGTAAATAATCTGATTAGCAATAATAATAATACAAGAATAAGATAATGAATATCTTTCCAAGAACGAAGGAGGAAATACTGCTTAGTCAGTGCAAACGGGCTTGGTGTGAGGAAGGGTGGCCCCAAGGCTCCTCACAGGCTCTTCTGAACACTAATCACTGCTCACTGCCTCCTTGCTCTTCACCTCCAGAAACAACCTTGGGAGACGTTTCCAGTTGTGTGTTGGTGCCCCTCACAGCTGCTTTCTGATTATGTGTTTGTAGCGGCGGAGATCTGTCTGTCCAGCCTTCTTTGCATGTGAATGCTGATGTGTGCTTGGCAGATGTGCCCATGATTTGCACAGCCTGTTATGATTTCCCTACTGCATTCACAATCGCTCAGTGCTTTGCTCACACATAGCAATCTCATGCCGGGGCTGCCTTCCTCTGCGCGTTTATGCAGCACGGGGAGCTTCTTTAGAGTTTTGTGGTTTCTAAGGCACATTCATATTCAAATTCACCTCTCACAGCAATTCTTAACATTTCCATCTTATGAAAGAGAAAACTGCTCAAAAGCCAGCTGACTTACGAGAAGTCATATGGCTGACATGATGAAAGGAGTGGTCCTGATGCTGTTCCTCCCTTGTCCACCTCTGCAGTGTTAAGTCCCATGGAAGTGAAACCGTATAATACTGACTAGTGAAAGCTGAGTAAGAAGACCCCGATTGTTTCCATCCATGTTCAGTGCTACTCAGCTGTGGGCGTGAGCTAGCCTCCCCCACCTCCCCCCCTTCCCCACCCTCGTTCTTGTGATTGGTCGTGTTAGGAACATCCATTCTCTCACCTCATGAACCAATACCATGCCAAATGACTTACTATTATTACCCACAACTGTCTTGATATTCTTTGTCATTGTTTGTAACAACTCTCCACAGCAATCTCACATGGGAGACTTTGTTTACTGCACGGTTTTACAGATCAGGGACGTGAAGGACAAAAACGCTTCAGTGACTTGCTGTGGGTTCACAGCAGCAGCTCAGGGACTTGGACATGGGCATGCAATAGTAAACCAGAGCTCCTTTTGTCTTCTGCTGTATGCACCAGCCCCTTGAATTCTGACCTGACCGTGCAGGTCATTCTTAGTGGCCCTAAAACGAACAAACAAGACTTCAGCAGGTCTATGCCAAAATGCCCTGCTTGCTTGTCCAGCCCCCTACTTCTTTCTATCTACCTGACATGCCACTTACTTTCTACCTTACAGCTGACTCTTCTGCCCAAATGCCTCCCACTGCCAAAGGGAGGGTGAGACACACACTGGCTCTGTGGTGAGCTCTATCTTTCTAGGCTTCTTCATCGCTCTCTTGAATGTTTTATCTGCTTCAGTGACATCAAATCAATGAAGATTTCTCCCACAAGCAAACGCTCCTTGACTTCCATCTCCTGCTAATTTCTCTCCCTGTCTATGGTCTACCATCCCTCAACATCCTGCACAAACTCCTCTCTCTTTTCTAACTCTTCCCACAATCCTCCGGGTAAAATCAATGTCTGCTCCGCTTCACTGCCAACCCACCGCTTTTGACTCGGAACACCTTTATTATGCACTTAAGCTAATCTGGTTTTTGTTACAGTTATAGTCTGGAGTGTGGACGATATGTCTGTCTCCCTTATTATAGAATGAGTCCTAGAGGGCATATGAGTCTTTATGCCATAGAATCACGAACAGTGTCCTTGCCATTTGCAGGATCTGAATATACACATTACTCAAATTGCTAGATCATATTGGCAAAAAGAGTGGCTTGGTATATATCGAATTTCTACCCTCTTCTGTCCTGAAGGACAGGGATACCAATGCCCTGGGTCCAAGGGAATGTAGAAGACACAATTACAAAGTCTACTCTTGTCCACAAGGGGGAGGAGTTGAGGTCATGCAACAGCTGATCTGGAGAAGCCCTTCACCAAGAATGGTCCTGAGCCTATCCTCTTTCACTGAACTTTGAGGCAAGGGTGGCTTTCACTTCAGTGCTCACTCTTGTCCCCTTCAGGATGCCAGTCTGCCCGAGAAGGAAGATGGAGTTGTTGGATTGGGGTGGAGTTGTTGGATTGGGGTGGAGTTGTTGGATTGGGATGGAGTTGTTGGATTGGGGTGGAGTTGTTGGATTGGGATGGAGTTGTTGGATTGGGGTGGAGTTGTTGGATTGGGATGGAGTTGTTGGATTGGGGTGGAGTTGTTGGATTGGGGTGGAGTTGTTGGATTGGGGTGGAGTTGTTGGATTGGGGTGGAGTTGTTGGATTGGGGTGGAGTTGTTGGATTGGGGTGGAGTTGTTGGATTGGGGTGGAGTTGTTGGATTGGGGTGGAGTTGTTGGATTGGGGTGGAGTTGTTGGATTGGGGTGGAGTTGTTGGATTGGGGTGGAGTTGTTAGATTGGGGTGGAGTTGTTGGATTGGGGTGGTGGTGGTTGTTTACCTCCTAGGCCCCACATTCAAAATACCTTTTCTTTCCCTGTGTCCCAGTGGACACCACTTACTTTTCCTATGCTGTCTCATTTAAAGCCTTTAGAAAAACAACAGGCTGGCTCTCCACCCTCCCAAGGCAGCTACCCGGTTATCTTCATGCTCTGCTTCCATAGTGACAGGAGTAGATGAGTTAAGTAGTTCTTTAAGGGACTCTGGTGGGGATCAAGGTGGGCTTCTGGCATTTTTCTTAAATCCTCCCCCCCCCTCTCTCTCTCACACACACACACACACACACACACACACACACACACACACCAGTGGGAGGAAAGAAAGAGTGCGTGTGTATCTTGGCTTACATGTGGAGGTCAGAGGCTAATACTCTGTGGAGTTTGTTGTTTCCTTCCTCCTTTATGTGGGTCTGGGTATCGAACTCAGGTCACAAGGCTGACATGGCAAGCAGTTCTGTCTGATGCTTTACCTTGCCAGTCTTCTGATACTTTTCTGGATGGAAAAGAAAAATGCAAACAGTTCCCTCATACGGTGGCACACCAACTCAGCCCAGCAGGGCTTTCCTTATCTTAAGCTAAGATGGGGAGCCTCAACAGTGGAATGCTGGCATTTGGATTAGGTAATTCTTTGGGGCAGGGGTAATCTTACTCTATCTGAAATCCAATTGGATATTTAGCAGTATTTTCAGCCCTTCTCAGCATTTTATAAAGACCTTTCAAAAGATAAATAAGGCATTTGGAGTCAGAGCGTATCCCTACTGTCAAATCGTCACCCTTCTTCAATGTTTAGCTACACACATATACACACACATTCCTGCCCATACACACACATTCCTATGTGCACAACACATGCCCAAGCACATACACTCATGTACACACAAGCACATCTGTATTCTTTTTCTTCCTGCAAATCTTAATATGAGCTTCTAAATGAAATTAAGATTTCTCAAGAGCGATCACTGGAGAGTACTGAAGAAACTGTGTATAACCCTGCAATAGCGTGTGTTTCTGTAAAATGCAGCAGTGCACGTTTATGTTAGATCAGTGTTCAGAATGTTTCTTTATGATGCTTTTTCTTTGGTGTTAAATAGCCTGAAGTACCATATGTTTCTTAATAAAAACCCATGTAAAAACCCACATTAATAAACTCAACTCAAAGAAAAGCTGCCCCAAGACAGCTCTAACTTAGCCTTTTTATGGGCTTGCCAACAATTTCAAGATTGTTTTAATGAAAAAAAAAATTATGTTTCTGTCTTCATAGACCACAGCACACCAGTTCCCTTTACCACTACTTAATTCACCCTTACCCCACTCACCCCAGCCCCCAAGCCCAGCCAATTCTCCAGTGCCCCACACAAGGGTCACTCATACCTTGGCAAGGACTTTATTGGAAGGGCTGAGCCATCTGGAACGCCTTTTTGCACAGGGGTGTGTGTGTGTGTGTGTGTGTGTGTGTGTGTGTGTGTGTGTGTGTGTGTGTGTGTGCACATGTATGTATACACATACTCATAGGCGCTTGCATGCACACAGGACCAAACAGCCACTTCCAAGTCCTTGACTGCTAGAATCCCCCAGCATCACACTGCCATTCCAAGCCCACTAGGTCTTGTACTATGCAGATTGGGCAGAGGGACTATATAGCTGCTAGCTTTTCAAGGAGAAATTCCTTGGCACCTAGCCTAATAGAGCATGTTTCCAGATTTAAACTCTAAATATCTTGAAGGGGGAAGAGCACTGCTTTCAGTCCAACGTTCATCATTCTGTATTATACTTGCTGTTTATTTGCTGCTCTTGGCTACTTGATAGAACTCATTTGAAAATGGGTTACACTTTGTTGATTACATAGCCAAACTTAGTATATTGCCAGGTTCATCAACAGGACTTCAATGTGTATGTACTGATTGATTTTGACTACTTTCAAATTCCAGGCTAGTTGCAGGACGGCTCTAAATTCATGTTTGGGGATCAAATGCGTGAACAGAACAGATGAGTCAGAGCTACAATAACAACCCTCATAAAAGCTAATAAACAATGGTCATTGTCAGTCTGTTTGTGACATTGTAACAAAATACCTGAGACTGCATTTTTTTCTTTTTTCATTGAAAAAGCAATGATACAATGTATTCTTATCAGACTTTCCCCCACTTCTGCTCAGATCCTCCCTGCCCCCTCATGCAGCCATCTCTACCCTGCAGCCGCCTCTACCCCTTTCTTTCTCTTTAAAAATGAACAAAAACAACAAACAAACACAAACTCCACCAAAATATAGTAGCAACAGACAAGTAAGACCACACACACACACACACACACACACACACACACACACAACACACACACACACACACACACACACACACACACACAATTCAAATGAAGTTTGAAGCAAAAAAGTCTATAGAAATACCCTTGAGCTTGTTTTGTGTTGGTCAACTACTTCTGGGCAAGGAGTCTACCTGCACTGTGGTTAATTAGACACAGTAAATTGCTACTGGAGAAAACGATGTTTTCTTTGCAAGCAGGCATCGGTTGTAGATGATGTCTTCCTTAGAGGTTGGAGCCCTTGTTCAGTTTTTCTGCCCTTTTCAGTTTTGGGATCTCCTCTGGCGTGAACCTGTATAGGTCTTACACATGCTGCCACAGACTCTGCAAGTTCATTTGTGCATCAGTCTTGTGTCTGGAAGACAAAGCTTCCTCGGTGCTGTCCATCGTCTCTGGCTCTCACAATCTTTATGTCTCTTTTTCTGAATCGTTCCCTGATCCCCAAGGGGAGGAGTTTTATTCCATTTAGAGTGCTCCAAAGCCTTTCACTCTGTACACTGTCCCGTTGTGGGTATCTGTGTTTGTCCTCATCTACTGGAAGAAGAAGCTTCTCTGATGATGGACAAGTGAGGCACTGAACTATGGGTTCAGTGAGATACTCACTTTGTCTGCACCTGTGGCAGGTGGCACTGACCACACCCATTGGGGGTGGGGACAGGGTGGACTTTACCTGGGGGAACTAAGTCAGAGGAGGGGGCTCCCAGGGCTCTCTTGCTTGCAGCAAGGGGACAGGAGGACATCCGGAGGCATCCTTGGGACCAAGAACCTGCTTGTGTTCATCTGTCTCTGTTGTAAGTTATTTCTCCCAGAATAAACATCTATCTGGCCTGTTTGTTTCTCCTGATCCTTACTAAACCTCATAACTATGGGTTCAGCAGAATATCATTAGGAGTCATTTTATTCCTACATTTGTTAGGGACTGCATTATTTGTAAAGCCAGAAACTCGTTTCTTACTGTTCTGGAGGCTGGGAGTCCAAGATCAAGGCACCACAGGTGCCTTACTATTTACTGTTTGTTGCGACCATGACATTGTTTATCTTGGGAGCTTGTAAGGGGAACAAATGTTATGTTCTCACATGACTTGTATAATTCTCCCTAACGTTTTAGCTCCGGCTTCCTTCAAGGCAATAATCTCGTTGGTGAGGCCTCCATCCTAACTGATGTCACCTCTTGACACGGCTGCTAAAGGGATTCAGTTCCAATGGTGACTCTGAACCATTCAAACCATAGAGATTTTACTTTTGTTACCAGTAATCAATTTAACTATATATACTGGAGGTCATTTGCCCACGCTGAATATTAGTTTTTTTTCACCCATCAAATGTTTCATGATACATACCTCCTTACTAAACTACCATGAAGATTAAAAGGCCCTGGTGGGTGCTCAATAAAGCTTAAACTATCCAGTTCTCCTTTCTGAGTAGAGGGAAAGCCCACCTTTAGTTTTTACCACCTTCCTGAACTCAAGATCACTGTAGCCCCTTGGTGAACATATGGCATAATTCTGTGATTATAAGTCAAAGTCAAAGTGAGGCTCTGTAGCAGTTCTTCCCCCGTGTGCTACCCAGCTCTACCGAGAACAACCATCTGTTTAGCATCTTTCTGTTAATTCTTATCTTTTTCTTCTTGTGTATATATTTTTGAGAAACACTAGCTTGTTACCACAAAGGTAATTTTCAAAACAGGTAGCACCATTCACTCCTCGCCGTTCTAAAGACAAGAGGAGGATATTCCTTCAACCTTGGCGCCTAGGAAATACTTCTTTTCTTGGGGCAGAAGTAAAATTTGGAACACTCAGCTTGACATCTGTTACTACATGGAGTTATATTCTAGTAAAGTCTTGATTGGTTTCATTGCTGGTTTCCTTTCCCCCTCTCTTTCTCTCTTTCTCATAGTGTGGAAGACTTCATATGTGGGTTATCTTTTAAAAAGTTTCCCTTCTTTTAAAAGCATTTCCAACATTCTCATACAGAGATTAAAAGTGTCAGTGTAGTCCTCTGTAGCCACAGAGGCAGAACAAAAGATAAAAATCTTGGGTCTGCAGTGAAGGAATGTTTCAGCCTCGGAATGTTGTAACAGGAGAGAGTTTCTGGCTAGACGCTGAGGGCTTGGCACCCCTGAGAAAAAGAAAAGGTGCAGAGATGTGGTCATCTGAACAGAGATGCTACATAAGAAGTTCCCTGGAGCGGGGAGTTGGACTAAGTGGCATGCGACAATACTGAAGATTGAGGGCTCAATGCGTATTGCACAGTTCCTTATATTCAGTTTGCGGGCTCAGTGCACACTGTCCAGCTCCACGTATACTTGGCCTGCATGAAGCACTGGCTGGATGAATTTGCACACTCTGTTCCAGAATTAGGACAAAGAGCCTGACGTTGGTTTGGTTGCTATCCACGTGGATGGTGCCACACAGATGGATGGAGGTTTTCAGTCAAGTGCTCTTTGTGACTTTGTCTTGAAGTTGTTCCCCTAGCCCCATGTCTTGTCCTTTTTCCTTCTTCTTTTATCACCGGGTCAACTCCCTCCTCTCTCTGGTTTTCATCTGCGTGAAAAGGTTTTGACCCTTGACTTCAGTGCACTGCACATGTCCTGACATTTGTTAGTCTGCTTGGTGTCTGAACTTCTGCTCTGCCTTGATCTTAATTTGTATTTGAACCCAATCTCCAAGTACATGAACATTTACTGCAGCAGTTACATGATTGCTCTGGATACATGTGCATTTATTTCAATCCTCATTTTTGATGTGCAAATACATTCTTCTAGATTGGTGTTAGTCAACTATTAAGTGAAAAGATTATGGGAGCTGCATAATGAGAGTTGGCTCATTGTGACAATTACGATGTTTTGAAGAGCCCAGTTTAGCCTATGCTGATCCATCCCTAAATCATATTTCTTAATGTTCTCACATTAACCATCGTCCCAGTACAGACAGGATCTTAGTTTAGGCTTCCCTTGCTCGTCATATGGCTATGCCCCAACTAATTTAGTTATAGACACATTTCCACATGCTGTAATATTTGCATTATAATCCTGGGAAGACACTTCTCTCTTAGATTCTGAATATAATGAAGTTGAACCTCAGAACTCAGAAAACCTCAAAAAAAAAAAGACTAACTTACCAGTGAGATATCATTAATATTCACAACAACACAATGCACAATTACACAGCGCACATTTACACCAGAACAAGGCTAGCACACAAGGCTGGGGCCCTCAAACTCCACCCATCTGTGAGGTGCAAGCCTTTGGAATGAATGTGTGATGAAATTCATGAATTTCCAAATTCAGAAGTCAGTCCAGCACAATGAGATCACTTGTCAGTGTTGCAAAACTACCACTCAATACTATGTTCAACGTTGTTATTCTATCTCAGGGCTGCCAATTTAAAGAGAACCAGATAGCAGATGGGTTTGGACAGGAGGGCTGTGGAAATGTTTTTGATGAAACGGACACAGTGCATTCTCATTGGGCATTGGCCTCCCCTGAAGATGACCATCAATCTGACGTTCACGGCACTGTTGGAGAACTTGAACCAAGCCTGACTCCATATCAGTGTTCAGTAGACCCAAACCCAAACGTCAGTGCTTTAGTAAACCATAAACTGAACTGACTTCCCAAAGCAAGGAAGAGAAACTACTTAAACTGTAGGATTTGAAGCCAAAATTGTATGTTTTATGAAACTATTGAACTGAAATAAAACCAGGATAAAGTATGCTCTGAACTGGATTTAAACTAATCAATTTTTATTTCTTTAAAATTGAATCCTTAGCTGCAAATAAGAATTGCTTTGGTTCATATGTTACTTAATTTGTGTGTGTGTGTGTGTGTGTGTGTGTGTATCAGTATATGTTCTCACTATTCAATATAAATGTTCTCCACCTACCTCAGTATAGTTACTTTGAGGATTAAATTAAATAAGCAAAATTTGTTGCCATTAATCCTTATCATTATCAGTTCTATATTATATCCAGTACACAAAGGGTCAATTTTAAGTCCTCCAATATGCTCTCTGACCACTAGAGGGCAGCAGAAAGGTAGAAACCCTTCCTGGAACACAGTGGAGCTTGCTTGATTTATAGGCACAAACAAGAGGGCTAACTATTTGCCAAAAACACTATAAGCCTTGGGGTTGTGTTAACATAACGATTCCTTAAAACAATGCAAAGAGACAGGCTCTGCTATTATTTATGTAGATTGGTTATGTAAAACAGATTAAGAAACTGAGGCAAAGAGAGAAGAATTTTATCAAAAGTCACACAACCAGCAGGTAGCAGAGGCAAAATTAGACACTGCTCATCCCGCTGTCCCCACCCCGACGTGGGAAGTGTGGCTTCGAAACTTACACTGTTAGCCTTCATTTCTTTTGGAGATCATGAATGTGAGAAAGACTTAGATCTTGGCGTTGTTCAGATAAACATGGATGACTGGACCCAAAGATGACCTCGCAGCGTCATACAATTCAGGGACCAGAGCAGAAGGAATCAAAACGGAAGCCAGAGGCGGCCGATGCTGTCAACAGCGGTGTTCAGGGATAGCTCAAGGCAACAGCATTAACCAAGTGGACAAGGGGAGGGAGGAGAAGCAGGAACACGGGGAGAAAATGTTCAGGACTGTTGTCCTTGAAAGAAAATAATCACAGTTGGCCCTGTCTTCTGAAGTTGCAAGAGTGTCTTCAAACTTGAGGAGCCACGGGGAACTGACTCCCTCCACCTCGCACCAATTGTTGTTGTCTGCTCCTTTTTTTAAATGAAAAGAAGAGTCTGCCTTGGTAATTGCCCCAGCTTTCAGAATAACAGTCCATGCTAACTTCGCAGCATTTTAATCTCCTACCCACACTGCCACCCACTACAGTGGCTTCTCTACACTCACTCGGTGACTGGAGGTAAGGACACCAGGTTAGCACTCTTCCCCGAACGCCAAGTCTGACAGCTAGCCACTTGGTAGGCCTACAGCATGGGACATCCTTGGCCACCCCTTCACAGAACTCCTGGTTCTATAATGGACAACCCTGTGAGTTTGGCCCTGTTGGAACACCCTCTGCCCAGACCTATTGGCTACCCCTCTGAACTCCTGCTTCATAGCTCTTCCTTAGATTAATTAATGGGAAGCCTTCTCTGGCCTCCCTCTTCCTGGCGTGGATACTCCCAATCATCCTCAGCAACATTATGAAGAGAATTTCCTAAACACCAATCTCATGTGTTTATATCTTCCTTCGGGTCAGTCATTGGCTCCTGTTTCCTACATTATGAACACTAAAGATTTCTTCTAGGCTCCTTGTCTGCAGTTCATACACACATGCCTCTAGTTTGTACATGTAACTGAGCTTCCCAAAGCTCGCTTCCTGTGCTGCTTCTTCTTTGCATCTTTTCAAACAGTTTAGTCTTCTACGAAATCCTCTCCTGTAGGCAGAGATGCTGCTGGCCTCTCCAGAGAGCACCAAAGATGTTTGAGCAGTGGGTAACCCATAGCATGTCTCCTGTGTAGATGCTAACCCAACTTAGCCGATATCTCCGGAACCTGACACAGAGACACTTAACATACATCTTGTGAGTAAATTAATTTTCTTAAGTGTAAAGAGAGCAGCCAGCGGGGCAGAGAGAGATGCCGTAACTGGTATGGCCCCGCTTAGGAAACAGTCCACAGCTTGAAATGGAATCTTGACTTTGAATCTATCTCATCAATTATTACAGGTCTGAGGGACAGCGGTGATGCTGAAAGCCATAAATTATAAGTCAGATGGGAATTATCCCATTGGCTTTATTTTGTTATCAATGAGAAGGCAGCAAGAATGTTAATGAGAACCAGCAGGGCCCAGCCCAGCACCAGCAGCAGCCTATGCAACTGGCTTTCCTCTGTCCTGGGCCACTCAGCAGAACAAGCCTTGACAGTTTAACACAGAGCAGAAAATACACACTCTGTGTAGGTAACATATATGACTAGAATCATATGGATCCAACTATTTTGTTTGTTTGCTTTTCTTGCTAAAAAGAGTAGACGGTATCTACACCGTCTCCCTCCCATCTGCTCCTTTAGTAGTAACTTAATAGTCTGAGAAAATGTGCATAGGTCATTTCCCCACTTGTTTACTAAAGCTTCAGAGAAACGCCACTATTGCCTTAACAGTGTCCCGGACAGAGTCCACAAGCGGTCACAGGCAACGCCTGTGTGCTGTCCACTCGCGTGCTGCTGTGGCGTGGCTATGGAATGTCTCTAGAGATTAAGGCTCTTGGTTCCCGGATGCTATAGCCATGGTTCAGGCGATCACAGAGCCTTTGGGACTGGCTGAGTCACTAGAGATGAACCTTCAAGGCTGTGCCCTCTTGTTTCCAGCACGTTTCCTCTGCTTCCTGTTATGGCTGTCCTGTGAGCCGCCACCCCGCCACAGACCAGCTGTTCCAGCCACTTACTTTCTCACTGTCATCCCTAAGCTCTCTCTGTCTGGCACTTTTTTTTTGTCACACCAAGGAGAAAAGCAACAACAGCCATGCTGAGTACACTTCTTCTTGCCACAGCTGTAGTGCCATGGCAAATGCCAACTCCAGTTCCTTCTTTGTCTTTAACCATGGCAATAGCTTTGGATTGGGGCTAAAATAGGATGGGGGAGGAGCAGAGTAAGCTCTATGCTATCACTACAAATCACCAATGTCAGGTACTTCCCTCTTTGCCAGGGACTGGACTTGCCTCTGATTTCCACCACACAGGGTGATCGCAGGCATCCAGTGTTCCAGGTTCAAATCCTGGTGTTTCAAATCCGTAGCCACGGGGCTTTCAGACAACTTATTTCATCCTTAGTTCTTCAGCACTATCATTACGATGTGGGGATCGAAAGCCCCTTCTCAGAGGGTCCCTCTAGTGAGAAAGTGCTTGCATCAACTTTGTAAAAGCAAGCTTTTGTCATTTAAGTTCTCAGAAATTAGATAGGCTTTCAGGGGGCGCCTAACTCATCTTGGGCTCAGTATGCTTTCACATCTGTCCTTAAACCTTTACAAACCTCAGGATGGCTGTCGTAATGGCAAAGGTAGAGCCCCAGTCAACTAATGGCAAAGAGCAGGTCTGCCCCTGATGTCTAAATTCAATCTCTTTTGCCATCCCAAGCAACTTTTGTTTCTATCATCATCACTGGGGGAATGTTGACTTGGACAAGAGAACCGAGTCCTCCTTCATTTGTTTATTTAAATAGTCATCTATCAACAAAATTCAAACTAGTTCTTGCCATAATCAGCTTCTGTCATCAATTTGACAGAAACCCAGAGTCACCTGGGAAGAGAGAAAGGAATCTCAATTGAGGAAGTTCCCAGAACAGATTGGCCCTTGTCCATGTCTGTGAGGCATTTTTCAGCTGCTGATTGATTTAGAATGGTCTGGTCCACTGTGGGCGGTGCCATTCCTAGGTAGGCTGGCCTCGCTGAACAAAACAGAAGAAGCAAACCAGTAAGCAACATTCCTCCATGGTCTATGCTTCAGTCCTGCCTCCTCCAGGACCCTGTTGTGGCTTCCATCAATGATGGACTACAACCTGTAAGATAAAATACACCCCCTCTTCCCCAAATTATTTTATCACAGCGACCCCTTATTTTGAGTGATGAGATAACAAGGGGGTTGATAGTCCAGGTCACTGGGTCTAGAGTCATATGTCTAATTGCATCCTGAATCTCATATATTAGAATAAAGTGATAAAGGAAACACAAGATCATTGAGCCAGATTTCCATGTACAAGACCATTAGCTTGATTTTCAAAAGTTCAAATGAGTTCTCAGAATCAGCCACTATATGCTCTTCTTAGATTTTCTTCTCTAAAAAGACATAAAGATGCTTCTGAAGCCACTCATGAGCATAACCTCCTTTCTGTAGACATACAGAAGACATTTCTACAGAGACACAAGTGGAGAAGAGGAGCATTGGAGGGTTAATAAATCTGGAAGTCTTCCAAGAGTTCAGAACTGCAACTCTTCTAAAGTAGTCTCTCAGGTGGTGCTGGAAAAACACTAAGAGGGCACTTTTGATAACGGCAGCACCCTAAATGAAGACAGTTTTTCAACAATGTGAACAGCAATAACATGTCTGAGCCTTTTACTCAAACCTCAATACCAGTATAACATAGAGATTATTAGCCAAAATGACCCAGAAAAGCTTGTGTGTGTGTGTGTGTGTGTGTGTGTGTGTGTGTGTATGTGTGTGTATGTGTGTGTGTGAATGTATGCAGATGGATGGTACTTAGAAGTCATTGATTCTAAGGCACCCCTAAAGTTCCAAAAATTTGTAGAGGTCCAAATAACTCTTATGATTTGCATATAGTCTACTTACATTCTCCTACAAACTTTTAATCATTTATAGATTACTTATGATAGCTAATATAATATAAATGATTTGCAGTTGGTCTCTATACTATAATGTTCATAAAGTAATAAGAAAAAGTGTATGTACATGCTAAGTATACAATTTCCGAAAGTATTTTGGAAATGCAAAACTTGCTGGTATGGGATAGGGGGGACTGCCTATGGGCAGCATATTGTTCTTATTTCAGTGAATATTGATTACCATCACATGTACACACACACACACACACACACACACACACACACACACACACACCAGCAATTTAACCTGGACCTTGAACACAGGGTAAGCAGATCAGAGTAGGAAAGAATCTATAAATATGCACACATGAACTACACCTATGCAAGACAGATGGAAACTTGTGTTGGTTGTTATTGCCTCTTTCACTTATAGTACAGATAGCTGGGGACTTCCACAGAGCCTAATAAATCTAACACTTCCCAAGGCTGGAGAAGCTGAAGGAGGAACCAGAAGGTGAAGCCAGTACAGACTAACTATTACCTCTTAGTCCTGAAGGAAACATACAGGGCAGTAAAGACATGGAGAACTTAAATAGCTTGTTTCTTCCACTCTATGACTCTCACACATTTCTCTTGTGCTCCACTTTTAATGAAAACATACAGGAGAGAGAATTCTGGGAAATGTAGTTCAGCTTAGCCAAGGTGATACTGGGAATTCATAACACATACAAATTAGACTACTCTGCTCCTGACTTCCTTATTTCTCTTTGGGGAAAAATGTTGTTTCTAGCTAGCCTGGAATATTAAGAAGTATATTGGAAAAAGACATCTTACCTTATCATATCACTACCTTCGCATATTAGTTACAAAATAAAAATAATTAATTATTGCAAATATACTCCAAATAACTCTGTGTTGAAATCTCAAGGCTCAAGAAAGGCATTTCACAGGGTCATAGTAAAAATGCATGTGTTACAGCAAGACCTCTCTGGTGCTACTCTTGTGTGTGTGCACACAGAAGCACACCAGCCTACACTTCATAAGCCTCACTTCAGCTCCAAGTTTCATGCATTCTCAATATTCAGGTCTTGGATGGGATGTTTCATGTGCCATATGTGCCTGACCTCACCAGTCACCCTGAGCAACAGTGGTCTAGAGATTGAGAGATAATTCTGCATGACACTGAGCCACCTGGAAAGTGTCACACCAGGACTACTCAGTGACTCTTTAAAGTGACATGCTCCCCTTAGTTTCTCAATAACTTAATTAGAGGTAACCATTACCATTCTAGCCAACTCATTAAAATGAGGGGAAAAACCTGTAAGGGTTCATCAAGTGGCAATATTAAATATTTTCATTATACTTTCTAATAATTCTCAGGCACTGGTAGCCATAAAAGCCTTCATAATGTGTTTATAGAGGCTGGTAATCAATGCAGGGTGGAATTTTCAATATAACACAGGTAGCCTCTATTTGATGAAACTCTGCCCCGTCCCTGGGATATAAACTTGATTCTGTCTTTCAGGGCACTGGGGTAGTAAAACACAAGAGAACTTCCTAATGGAAATGAGACGATTCTCATTAAATTAAATGAGAGCATTTAATGTGGGTGAAAGTTATTTAAAATTCACACACCTCCTGAAAACATGTTCTTGATTTACTTTTGAAAGAGTAAAATTGGCTTAGTAAATATTGCCAGGTATAATAAATCATAAAACATTTAACACCGATTTGTCAAATGTAGTTTACACTTAGTGTTATTTATGCCAGACTGAATGAAACGCTGATATGTTTTTAGTCAGTTAGGAAACACACGGTGAGCAAAACATTTTTCTGGGTGGTATGTTGGTTATAGAAAATTGCACAACACTACATTATATCCCAAATGCTTAGCCTCTCCATGGGGTTTTTATTCTGTAATATAAGTCAAAAAGAAGGAGGAGGGGGAGAAGGAGGAGGAGGAGGAGCAGGAGGAGAAGGAGGAGAAGGAGAAGGAGGAGGAGGAGGAGGAGGAGGAACAGGAGGAGAAGAAGGAGGAGGAGGAGGAGGAGCAGGAGGAGAAGAAGGAGGAGGAGGAGGAGCAGGAGGAGAAGAAGGAGGAGGAGGAGCAGGAGGAGCAGGAGGAGAAGGAAGAGGAGGAGGAGGAGGAGGAGAAGGAAGAGGAGGAGGAGGAGAAGGACCTGAACACATCCATTAGTGTCAGTTAAGCCAACCAATGGATATTATCCTCTTGCCTGATGCTAATCATCTCCATAGTTGGCCTCTGTCCATCAAGAAGTCCCTTACCTGCCACCCCAAACTTATCTTCTTCTGTCTTAAATCCTGTTTCTAACATGTTTAAATTTTCAGCTCTAAATTTCATACCTTAAATGGCATCCTTTCTGCTATTGGCTTTTGTTCGTTTTTAATATGCAACAATTAGTTACAGTTTAGATGTGTGGTTCTCAAGTCACTGTGTAAAATCCTAATGAAATTTAATTGTATACTGGAAATTTTCTCTAATATAGGCTGGTTTGACTAATGTCATAACCTGGTATGTTATGATAATTATGTAGACTTACAGAGATATGATATAATAGGAATCAATTTCTTCAGAAGTTAGACTAGAACAAGGGGAACAAAACAGTTTGGACAATTAGCTTGCTATTAGAATTAAGAGAGGACTTTCCAGAAGAGCCAGCAAAAGTCTCAGTGTGTTCATACACTTCAGAAACAGAGCCCAGAGCTGGAACTGACCTGAAATGCCCTCGCTGAGGACTAACTTCCATGGTACCAGAAGTCACCATACAAGCTCCAAAGAAGAGAGGCAATCAACAGCCTTATAGCTATGATGTCTATAAATCATGTCAGCCACCAGTATGGCATGATTGCCCTCAAAGATGCAGTAGTGGCATGCATTCCTTGGTGGTAACCAATTCTCTAATTGGATTTAAGACCTTCTCATCAAAATGGGAATCATGCCTGGCACTAGAAACTTAGCTAACTACTCTGTGCTAGTCAAATCTTGGCCATTGGAAGAAGATCTACAGCCTCGAATCTACTGAACCAGAATAATCCCTAATAACACTTTATAAATATTTTGTCTTTATACCTGAAGATAAATGTATTCTTTACCCCTCATTACGGAAATCTTTATTTGTAACAGACAGTATTGAAGAAAACCACAATCAACCAAAATTGCAGAGTTTTTGAGCCCAGTCCCAATGAAGACATCTAGAAAGCACTCCTACGCCTAAAGCATAGAGAACATTGCTCTAGAAGATGCAAAAAGATTGAAGGAGTCAGACAACCAGGTAGTTATTGTGTGTGTGTGTGTGTGTGTGTGTGTGTGTGTGTGTGTGTGTGTGTGTGTGTGTGAGATTATGTCTCCTACTGATATCAGAAGCTACGCTCATAAAATCTCACTAGCATGAGTACCTAAATGTTAGTTGAACAAGGATGACACCAGTGGAAATTCCAAACTGGATGGGGAAAAATCCCGTGAGGTCTTAATCCTACACAAAAAAACTGCAGGCAACTAGGGAAATCTGGGAGTAGGAGAAGTGGTCCTCCCCTGAGGAGAACCCAGCAAGTAGTTGTCCAGTACCCAAACCTCCAAAAGCATGCATAAGTAACATGATATGGACTCAAAGGCTATGATTAGAAATACGTATGTGTACATGAAAATACGTGCATGCATGCAATAACAATTGGTGAAAAAAAAGAGGCTCTGAATATTAAGAAGGATGGGGAAGGGGTGTATGGGAGGGTTTGGAGGAGGAAAGGGAAGGGAGAAATGCTGTTATTATAATTTCAAAATTTTTAAAATATCCATTGAAAATAATAGTGTTTAGGAGATTGCTCAAAGCATAACTGACCATTTCCCTTTCTGCCATAGGCACCAATGGGCCCTTGTAGACAGAGTAAGGTTTCAACTCCCAGTGTCAAAATGCTCTGATATTTATCTGCACCTCTAAGTCATTCCATCATGAATGGGATATGCAGTAGGGTTCTTTAGGACACAAAGTAGGCTTCCGTCAGTTAATCTTTCATTTAACCTGTTAACTCTAGATCAAGACTCAAGACTGAATCTTTTAACTCAGGGGGAGTTTTTGTGAAAATGTCTTAAATTCTAGAGAAACAATAATTGAGCTATAAGGAAGAGTTGTTTGGATGTAAAGTTAGGCTGAGTGTCTTTAGAGTCAGGAGATGCGGGGGGAAATATATCCTCTTACATGGAGGAAACACAGGTGAAGAAGACATGCAGTGGCATGTTCTTAAAGCATCATTCCTGTTAGTACTCGGTGGCTCTTTAGAAAGCATCAAGTCTTCAAGGATGACATCGAGTCTGCATCTGGCTGGTTGGGAGAAAGCTGAGGGCTTAAGGTCATTTTCCACTTGAACAATACTTAAAAATGCTGCTTTGTGGGACCGAGAGACACCGGAACTGTAGAGGTAGAGGGAGAGGTATAGAATATTAAGTGGCTGGGGAAGAGACTGTAGAACCCACGCCAAAGGAAGTGTACTCCCTGAGGGGGCCCTGGCTTTCTGTATCAAATGAGTGTTCCACCTACCACCAGACCTTTGCTCTGCTATATTTCTCGTTTGTTGTCCCCCCGTGGCAAATGTGTAAATGATTAAACTTATAGCCCTGCCATAGGATCCCTTCATCTCCAAGGTTACGGATTTCAACAGGAAACTCTGTTAAGACCAGACCTTGGTTATAGCCTACTCAGACTTTCTTTCATGGTCTTGTATTGAGGACACACTGTGTTCTGATTCCAATATTATACTGCCTTGGACCCCAGTGGTGCTTGCCTGCAGCTCCTTAGTTGACCTTTGCAGCTACATCATTGGTTGCATCTTCAGTTCAGAGTATGTTTGTTTTCTGTACATTCCAGCTGTAAGGCCTTCTCTGCTCCCTGGAGGTTTGGTTGGTACAGAACTGAATATACCATGGGAGCATGGAAGGCTTCACTGTCATTAGAATGGAATAAAGCTTGATTTCCCATCTAGATTGTATTTCCTTCTGATCGATCTTGTCCATCCCATTACCTCATAATACTCTGGAACTGTTTTCCAGATAATACTCCAGTGTTCCAATACTGATCTCAACTCCACATTCTAGGAGAAGCCAGACAAATACATATGCTAAATAAAATAATCCTCTCTTCATCTTTCTGAAACACTCACACACACACACACACGTGCACTTGTGTACACACTCATCTACAAGCATGTACAAAGGCAGCATACACTTTTAATAAGCCATCAGAACATAACTTCCTTCTAGTTACTAGGTTATGGAAATTTGTTTATAAAGTAGTAACTCTGCCGCACTTTCTTCTCTCCTTGAATGATTAATTGCTGTAGGAACAGCTCTTCTTATACAAGGTAAGAAAAGCAAATAAAATCACTGTTGTTAGACATTTGCCAACAATCTCCACAGCACTAAACCATGAGAAAAAGGGAGCAAATCTAGTGAGCCCCAAAAATTCAAGCCAATTGCTGAACCGAGACATTTTCTAGAGGACAGCTCAGAGACCACCTGCACACAGCCTCCAGGTCTTGTGAGAATGCAGGCCCAGAAGACTAAGATGTCGAAGATTCATGGAGACATTACTGGAAATAAGGGAGATACACAAAGTGAGAGCCTGAGAACTATGCAATAGCCCCTTAAATATTCCTTAAGTTCTTTGTTTGGTGATTATACGCACAAGTGAGAAGAAATTCCGTGGGGTCACAGAAAGACAATTTAAACATGGTAGACCAACAATTTCTGAAGTTCACAAAGGAGAATCAGGGAAGAGCTGTCTTCCAGTTTGTGGAGGTTGGTATTCAAAGTCTATTCACCTTCGTTAAGAGAAAGGAAAAGCAAACTGATCCAAAATACTTGAACTGCAAGCCAGAATAAAGTCTAATTCTTCACAGGAATACAAAAAAATATGCCACTCCACAATGTAAGCCATAATGCTTGGCTATCAATAAAATCTAACTAACATGTAGGAAGTTTACCATATAATTCTGGAGGCCAGAAATCTGAAATGGGGTTCTTGCATTCTCTAGCTTCTAATGGCTGTTTGACTTCCTTTGTCACATCTGTAAAGCTTCTAATTAAAAAAAAACAAAACTATCTTTTTTATTTTCATAAGTTACAAATCTTGCAACCTATAGCAACAATCTCCCTGTGAAACATACTCATGTAATAGTATCACAAATGTTATTTGAGTAACCAATCACTTTTAAAAAATGAATGTAAGGCTCTCTCCATCAGTGGTAACTATATCTGACAATCTGGCACTGCTAAAGTAGACAAAGACCTGAAACTAGATAGATCATGGACCTAAAAAATCACTGTTACTCAGCTAAGGCAATACAGCAACAAAATGACTTCTAATAGCATATTGCTACACCCATAGAACGGATCACCACTCATTCCTCATCAGAGAATTTTCTCACAGTTTGTGGGAACTAACACAGAAACCTAAAACTGGACAAAGTGCAGAGAGTGCGAGACCTGGAACACTCAGCCCGAAGTCTTTATCAAACCTCTCCCCACCCGAGCCCAGGGACCTATGCAGAAGAAGAAGAGGAAGGACTATAAGAGGCAGAGGTGGTGGATGACTGCCCGGAAACAGTGTCTTCTGCACAACATGGCTGATATGCAAATTAACCCACAGAGACTGATACAATGCACAAACCATCATGATTGAAAATGACAGACCTCAGGGAACAATTACAAAAGGAAAAGTACGTCTCTTTTCAGAAATAAAGCCCACGATGAAACTACCAACAATATAAGGAGTCGTACCCTAGGAATAAGGCAAGATTTCCACAGAAAGGACATGAGGGGATGAAAATTGATTGTAGGAAAAGTCAATGTGCTGAATGAAGGAGGCAGTGCATACCGTAGAGAGTAGATAAATGAATGATAAAGCCGGAGCCCTGGAGCAGCTTTAGTCGGGACGTTCCTCACCATGAGAAAACACTAGAGGAAAGACACCGGAAGAAGGAAGGGGGTCTGGGCTCAGGGTTTCAGTCTGTGGCAGCTTTGCTCCATCGCTGTGCACCTGCAGAGAGGGAGAATGTGGTGCAGTAAGAACGTGTAGTAGAGTAAAGTGATCCCCTCTCAGGAGCAGAAGCAGTGAGAGCAGAAACAGGAAGTGGCCAGGAAACGACACACTTATGGCTTGCTTCCTCTAACCAGACCCCACTTTCCACAATCCTGTCACCTCCCAGAAGCTACTCCATGTTTGAATCCATCAATGCATTAATCCATTCGCAGAGTCAGAGGGCCCTCAGGGGCCACAACTCCAATGCACGAGTCTTTTGATGGGGATGCTCTTTATACATTCAAAAACAAGTATAAAATTGTAAATTATATAGTTCAAGAAAGCTTTGATGAAATTTTAAAAACTGAAATATGTTCATTTTTATACTGAAAGAACACAACAGACATCTGAGAACGACGCAGAATGATCAACATGGGGGTGTTCTAGTTAAATTACTGGACTTCAGAGAGAAGAAAATGATCTCCTGTGCTTTCAGGCCAAAAATAGCATGGGACTTACAAAGGCAGATAAAATTAAATTATCAACAAATTTCTTCTGACAGCAGCAATTTATTCCAAAAGAGAAAGGATCGCAAACAACTGCTATCACCATGCAGAAATTCAAAGACACTGTTACACAAAGTCTTCCTTATAAATTTCATAGAAAAAAAAATAGTTTCAGAAATCAAAACAAAGAAGTGCTCATTACAAAGTCGGGTAGACAATATTAAATCCAGTTGTTTCTGACATGAGTGTGTGAATGGTAAAGCCCACACAGACAGACTGTATCCGCAGATAGCTAAACTACTAACAATAAAAGATAATATTAGAACATACGCAAAATTATTTTTTAGCTATTTTCAGTAATTGTATTGGCATGGTGTTAGAGACATTCTGAAAAGGTTGTACATGTAATGCTAGACAAAAAAAATGAGTAATTAGGAATCACTTTAATTCTATTATCCTTGAGAACTAGGTCTGTGTGGAGGGTGAGTAAATGCAATCCCCAAACCTTCTGGGAATTAATAATACTTACTTTTAATTGGGGTTATCTTGTGAATTTGAGAGGTTTTGAGCTTTATCCACCGAGGCACAGCTCTGTTAGTAAAAAGCACTTCCAGCAAGCATGTGGGTCACCCTGAAGTGCCCCTCACTGTGGGAAACTGAGGCTTTAGAGAGGATTGTGGGGTCCAAGTCCAGGAAGGAAAATGGATAAGATGAGCTCGGAACATCTCTACATCAGAAAGCAAATAACCCACCGAGGACCACTGAGGGTGTATCCAAAGTACCCAGGAGGAACTACAAGAGATGATCATTGCCAAAATTATTGTAACAATCTGAACTTCACAAAGATTACACAGTTGATCAAAACTCTAAATTCATGAATCATGATTTTATATACATTTTAAAAGCCACCTGGACATTTCCAGGTAATTGGTAATAAACCAATAAAACCAGTGGCTTTTCCCCCCACACACACACCCAGCAGGGAAAGAACTGTGTCTCCCTACTGATTCAGTATAAATAGCAAGGAAAAGTAAATGGTGGAGGCCACGTGTCCCCAAGGCGAAGCCCCTGGATGAAATGGATCAATGGCTGTGGGTCCCCTGAAGAGAGAGTGTCATGAACTTACACCAAGAGGCAGGAAGGAGTCTGATCTAGCTCCCAAATTAGAGGAAATCCAAGCATATAAAGTATAAGTGAAATTGCACAAATACAATGCAAAACTACACCGTGATGAACTCCGCAAGTCCTGGGTGTAGCTCCTTTCACAGGAGAAAGAGATGGAGGATGAACCTGTGGCCTAAGAAGACACCAAAACATGTCAGTGAATGTAAGCTGTGAAAGCATTAAAGGAGGCTGAAAAAATCCAAATACAGTTTAAGACTACCCACCAAAGAATAGTAACAAAAATGTGTACCAGCTTAACTGAAACAGAAAATGCACTACAATATATTTGAATGTATTAGTAATATGTGGTCCATTGTACTTATATTAGCAAGAACTTAAAATACCTACCTTAAGGAAGTAAAAAATGATTAATGTTAAAAAAACAAATATATTCATTAGAAATATAAAATTATTGAAATTTGTATGCAATTTAAAATACTGAATCTTTGTGAAGCCCTCCAAAAAAAAAATCAATGAATGATCTAACAACCTAATCCAAAAATATGAAAGAACTCATAAATGGTAAAGGAAATTGAGTAAAATATAGAAAAACCAAGAAATACCTGCAATGATGTTCCTATTATATAAATACATATGTTGGAAAATTTTGAAGTGGATAATTTTCTGGAGGGTGAGAATTATCAAGTAAATAGATAACTATAGATAGCAGAAATAAACCAAACACATTTCTAGATGCATTAAACAGCCAATAATAGAAATGGCAATGAAAAGGTCAATTAAAAGTCATTTCCCTTAAAATCAGAAAACTTAGGAATTGCATAATAATAATAATAATAATAATAATAATAATAATAATAATAATAAATTCTCAACTAGCTATTCTTGACTTAAGAAAATAATGGAAGACAGCTGGTAAGTAAATAAAAATTTAAAAACACTCTTACTGCATTAAAAGGGCCTTAGCATCACAAGTGTTCTGGTTAGCAAGGAAAAATACCATAACTTCTGCTCTGGTAAGCACTGTTTATTTGAGTATTTGGATCAGCACGGTAATTTTGACAAAAGAAAGAAGTTAAATATACAAAATAAGTAACGAAGAATCAGTTACCATATTTTGCTGGTGTTTCTGTGAAAATACAAAATGAGTAGACTTCATATAAACAACAGAAGGAAGGAAGATCAGGTTCCATTCACAGTACAGAGAAAATCATTGGAAAAAGCATGCAAGCTCTCTCTGAATAAACATTTTTAAATATTCCAGAGGGACAGAAAGAAGACGGACACATGGCAAAGTCATATCCAACACCATAAAAATGCTGCTTTCTGCTAAATTTTTCTATAAATAAAACATAATCCCAATAAAAATAAAGTTCTTACTGAGCAGTAAATGAGTGGGGAAACACAGACAAAAAGCAACTGGGGTGTTCTGGACAATAAATGTCTAGTGTATTGCCATAGCTCAATAACTAAAATGAAGGACATTGGCAGATAAAGTAAGATCATCGTGCTATGATAGGAAGCAAAATAAGTATACATACAAATACATAGGAGGATTTAGTTTGGAAGGCAATGCAATCTCAAATATGCAAGACAGAAACAGTATCTGTTAAATGAAAAAGGACTAAAGAAGTACCCACTCTGACAATTAAAAAAAAAAAAAACACTAGACTTAGAGCACATGCATCATTTGAAAGAAATTTTAGAAAGATCTAAATCTAAATCTAAATATTGAAACTACAAATGTTTTACAAGATAGAACATGTCTTACAAACTTTATGTGGAGCAAACTTCTAGCACAGTACAAAAAATTGATAGATTACACCATCAGATTTTTTAACAATAAAGCACAACCTATCATGAAGCAAGATCTTCTTAAAGGTATATAAATGTTACAAATCAGTGACTAATTTGTATGACATATGAATAATTACTATAAATCAATTATTTTAAATAAAATAATGAGCAATGTAAAGTGTCATAAGAACATACAAATGTCATTGTCAGAAAGCAGGAGGAAATGTTTAGTTCTGCTCATAATTAGAAACTTGTGAATTAAAAGTGTACTGAGTGGCCTGAGGAGATAGCTCCGTCTCCCAGCTCTAAGCACTGAGGTCAAACTTGACCTCCAGGAGGCACATTTAAAAAGCCAGGTATGTTGTGCGAACTTCATTCCTGTAGACTCACTGACCAGCCAGCCTAGGCTACTTGCTGAGCTTAGGCTAATGAGAGATCTTATTTCAAAAAAAGAAAAAATGTGGATGATGGCAGAGGAACGGTACCCAAGGGTGTCATCTGGTCTCACATAAACAGGCAGACATACACACAAAACACATTAAGGAGCCATATTTGCATAACTGAGTGTCAGATATTTAAAAGGTCTCTTACCACATTTTGTTAGTATAGGTGTGAAGAGACTGGCACATTTCTACCTTGCTAAAGAACACACGAATTTATCTCAACCTCTGCAAGGGTTGGTTTCTCAACAAGTCATGAAGTTAGACCCTTCAATCTTGTAATTACCTTTCTCAGAATTGACCCTAAAACAAAAATTAGTGCACTCAAAATAGCATTTAATATGCCTTAACAAGAGTGACAATGATGTTTGAAAACTGCCTAAATATTTCTCATTAGGGCACAAGTTAATGTGTACCCATGTAACCACTACAGAAAAGATTTAACACACACTTTGTATATTTATATGAAGAGATTTCTAAAATAGCTTTTAAATAAAAAACTGAATATATTATTTTCTGAAAAATGACAAGGGGCCCCAATAGTGGCCATAATATTTTACTACTCATATATGAATAGGTGTACAGATGAGACTACACACATATATTTGTATATGTAAACACATATATTTGCACACATACACATGAAAGACACATACATATATATAGCAGATATGTACATGTTATCCATGTATATGCATATGTATATAGGTTTTTCCTTTAGTAGTATCTTAATTTCCTTTCCTATTACTGGGATAAAATATTGTAACAAAAGCAATGTAAGATGGAGAGGGTATATTTTAGCTTACAGGTCCAGAAGGATGGAGTCCATCATGGCAGGAAAGCCATGGTGACAGGAGCAGGGGACCTAGTAGGTCATACTGCATCAACATCGACAGGAAGTAGCAACAGGCTATAAAGCCTGAAGGCCCACCCCCACAGACCCACTTTCTCCAATGAGGTTCCACCTTCTAAAGGAGCTACAATTTTCCTTAACAGTACCCTGAGCCAGAGACCACCTTTATATCACACAATGACAAATGACAAAGTATTCCAAGAGAAATACTCAATAGTCTAACATTATTTTAATGCATGAAGAAGGAAGTTATAAGGCTAATGATGTTACAGAGAGTAATACTTTATGCTTGTTGAAATTCAGACATGAATGCACTAAATTATAGGTGTATATGTATAAGTGCATATATATATATATATATTAAAATGTAAAGAAAACTAACAGCAAATACCTCAGCAAATGTGATTATGGGTGACTCACTCTTCTATATTTCCCACATTTTTCTATGATGACTTTGTAACCGCATGACTGTTAGACTATTAAATTTGTAGGACAAAGAAGTCCTTGATATTGGCAAAAGGTTCAGTATGAGATTCAGAAGGTCTGGGTTTTCCTCACGTCAGACATGAACCAGCCAGATGCCATTTACTGAGTCTTTTTACTTATCCTGTCTTTCTTATATGGAGAAGGGAGATTGTAACGAGTATGTTTTCCCCATTGCAGGTCTGGTCACACCGCCACACCAGCCCCAAATAACAAGCAGAGACTCTGTATTTGATACAATGCTGTTGGTCAGTTACTTGTTTCTTATTGGCTAGCTCTGCCTTAATGATTAACCCATTTCTACTATTCTAAGTATTTCCACGTGGCTCATCTTACTGGGGAGCAACGGACCAGCATGCTGCTCTCTCCAGGCTCTCCATGCTGACTCCTCCTAACTACTTCCTCTCTCCTCCTTGTCTCCTAGCCCCATCTATCTTGCTTCCCTATTGGCCAACAGTGCTTTATTCATTAACCAGTATGAGAAACATATTTACAGAATAACATCTTCCATCAGGCGATAATGCTGCCTACCTGTGTTTGCCTCAATTTGACAGGAAGCACACTGAAAAGTAAATTTGCAAGTGCTTATAAATTATCTTGCTACAGAAATGTGTAGCATTGCTTCAGCTAATGATGTAAGACATGCTCCTGGACTGTTTGAGTACTCTGTCTGGGGTTTAAGGCTTAAATTGAGGGATTCCAACAAAACCAATTAGTGTGCCATGTATTATGAGGCCATTTAAGTCTTCTTCTCTATTGTTGCTTCCATTTGGAAACTGGAAAGGAAAACAAATTAGAATGCTCTAGAACATTCCAGGATGGGGTGAGGGGTTCTCACCCATGGAGATGGCAGTGTCTTGTACTACTGTGATGAGCCACAGCCAAACTCTATCGTCCACTCTATGTCAAGAGGAAGGTCTGCTATGCTATGCAAACCAAGCTGGCTGCCCTGCAAGTTTGGAGCTTTCGCTATACCTGCTTTGCTGGCCATACTCAGAAAGAAACCGGAATGGTCTGGAAGGCACGTCAGCACGCCCTGTGAGATCTCGCCACAGCGCCCCTCATTCGCTGTGGCCACAAATGTGAATCTACAGGCGCACACATTTCTCTAGATCTTTTAAAAGTTTTGCAGAGTTACCAGAAAAGACCAAGAAACCGTGAAATGACAGTGATTTGGGGAGGAATGTGGCGTTGGAGCTCAGAGCTGTTGTAAAACAATGTATCATTTCAACAAAAACAAGGCCAGAAGTTCCGAGTTGGTCCAAAATAGTCCTTTTTTTTTTTTTTCAATAATAGATTTAAAAGATTTTTCTCACATCTGAGGCAATGGGCAGGCACAAGTCAACAGCTGTGACCCCTTACCATGGCTGCTGGCGCACAGGTCTGCTGGTACCCTCCGGCTTCCCTTTTTCAGGCATCAGAATCTTTGGAAAACCTACCTATTTTGAAAGTGCTGAGGGAATTCATTCACTCATGGTCACGGACCAGTGCAAGGCTATCTGCTTCAGCACTCAGCAGGGTGTCTCCAAATATCTCTAGGGGTGTTGCAAAATGCTAAAAATAAATGAGAAAAAACATGTCTAATTGGTTCAAGTTTTTTTCTCTTTAATTTATTTTTAACATACAGAGGCCTTTAGGGGAAGTCAGGGTGAATTAAAATAAAAAAAAAATTGCCACCACAAAAATTACAAAAGTTTGGGAATTGTTGCCTCAGGCAACTGGGAGATAATTCGGTGATATTAGATATAATGATTGCAGTGTGGTTTGTGAATTATATACCGCTTGAATTCAAATCCCAATTTCAACACTAGCCATGTGACATCCATTGTAAGCCACATATCCTGTCCAAACCTGATAGTTACTATGAGAGCTTAATGTAATTATTCTTTAAAGAAACAAAGTGCACTGCCTACTGAATAACAAACAGTCAGTGAGTGGTAGCTGTTGTTTACATGATTACCACAGAGAATCATGAACCTATGAGCACCGTGGAGAATTCACATCCTGTTTTAGCGTCTACCTGATTCTCTTCATGTCATAGCAACACCCAGGCATCATGGAGGGCCCGTAGTCTTCAACAGCAGCACGATGCAGCTGCTTGTCTCAAGTTCAAGTCTCTGCCTCCCAGCCTACACTGTCAATATGGGTTTCTAAAACAATGCATGTGAACCAGCCAAAACTATGCCGTCCGTCTTGCACCGAAGGATGCTGATGGATTGGTATGCTGCATTCCATTTTTATTAGGCTGGCTCTTCAGTTCCTGCATCCCGTCTCGTCTCTGAGCTCCAGAAGATGGGTGGGCAGCCCAGGAGTAGCACGGAACACTCGGCTCTGCTTTGGTATCTTAACACTTGAGGCAGATGAAAAGAATAGTCCTTAAACTGGCCCATCTCTGCATCCTGTGTCTTCAGCAGAACACACTTCATTTTTTCCATGAGGACAACCAAATGACCTGTTAGTAAATGTTTTAGGGAACAGATCATAGCAAGAAGAAAGCTAACGGCACATTTGAATTTATGAAGATACCTAATTTTCCATCCCTGAGAGATGCTCCTCTTTATGTCCATGTGTGTTATTCATCAAGGCATCTTGACACTATTTACTGGAAAGTAATGGTTCTGTTTACCAGAAAACTAGCTTAATCTGCTACTCATTGTTTTCATCAGTTAAATAAAGCTGACCTTTCATCTTTAGCATTGTGCTTCCAACAGAATCCTGCCAAAATCAGTAATGATCTGTTTCTCAGACAGCTGCAAGACATTCCCCAGGAGCTGAGGAATGATGGGAGAGCCACCCCATCCTGAGATAGAAGATCGGAGTCCCATAGACCACATGGCCAGGTTGGCGCTTTTAGCTAAGCTCTGAGGTGGGATCCAGGGCGAGAGTCAGCAAAGGAAACCAGGCTGAAAAGGAGGCTCCCACACTCGGTATGGGACCCCAAATAAAAAGGACTGAATCATGGACTGAGTCAGCAACACTCAGGGCCAAGGGGAGAAGAAAAAGTCCACCGACAAATGAGCATTCGGTGTTACCTGGTGAAACGTACAGTGGATTCAGATGTACCCTCGTTGGTATCGTAAACCAGGACGGCAGACTGTTCTGAGAGTGTGGCAGCAATGCAGTCTGTCGTTTATGTTGCTGCTCACATTGGTAAAGGCACACAGGTGAACTTCCACTTGTGGGTCTAAACTCGGTCCCAATTTATACCCAAAAGACAAAACAGACACACTCCATGGGTGCGTTCCAAGGTGTCACCCCCACTGTACATTAACGCTAGATGCATGCTATCAGCGTGTTCACAACAAACATGCTTTCTAGTTGAGTGGATATGACCTTAAATTATGAGGTTTTCCCTGCATCAACAATACCTTGATTCCAGAATCTATCATTATTTCTCTATCTGTGTTTTCATTTGCCCTTCACTATGAAATAATTTTTTTTTATGGTCAGTCTAGTAAGAATTGGGGTGGGGAATGTAAAGGTTGAATATTTAGTGAGGAAATAAATTATAGAGTGAATTTTAGCACAGTGCCCTCTTGTTCCCTCCACACTACCACAAATGACCATGGTAAATGACTCCGCTGATGAGAATTCTGTTGTGCACCCGTACCTAGGTTCTTCATCACAGGTGAACACCTATGGTGGACATTCTTCCCACAGCTTGTATAAAGAGTGTTGCAATGCACAACTACCTTCATGAGGTCCCAATCCCGTTTGCTTTTGGTACCTACCCAGCAGAGGGTTATCTCCTCAAATTCCCATTCTGCATAGATTTCCTCTGCGCTTCCCCAGCGACAGGTGATAAATATTTGGCTTGATATCTTTTTAGAAAAGTATTTGTGCCCTTGCTTTTATTTAATTGGGTTGTCTGGGTTTTCTTTTTGAAAGAGTACTTATTTGTTCGCTGTAGAGTTCCCCCTGTGTTTTGGTTATGACTCTTCATCAAATGAAATGTTTATAAATATTTTCTCCTAAGGTAAGGGCTGCCTTCTCTGGTTATCGATTGTCCCCTTTACCATGAAGAACTGCTTTAGTATCACCGTTTGTTTCGGTTGCCTGAGCTTTAGGTACAACACACACTTGTGACCTCTGCTAGAGTCAAATCACAGAGCTCTCTCGTGTTTTCTTCCAGTAAACTTGTGTCAGGTCTTGTGTTTAGGTCTTTAATTCATGGGAAATTGAAAGTTAAGTATGATGGAAGACACAAATCTACAATCTTCTGGTTGTAGACGAGACCCTACTTTGGAATGTTGATAATGACCATCCCAAGGCCAAATAATTGTCTAGGGATCTTATCCACCACTAAAGAATAAATTTGCATTTGCCAAATGCTTAAAATCACTAGTTTTCTATGGATCTTATGTTTAATCACTTTGCCTAATCTCATTAGCTTTTGGAGTTTTCAGTTGTTTCTGTTGGACTTTTTAACATAAAAACCATTTGCTGTAAATGATAACTTTTCCATTGCAGTATGTAAGTGCCCTGTTTCTTCTTTTCTATTACACTGGTTAAAATCACCAAATCCATGTTTAGAGTCTCAGTGAACGCAGACATCCTTTTTGGCTCAGCTTAATTAGATGGAATTCTAATGTTTCACTTAGGTATGATATGCATTCTAGATTTATGTTAGCTGCTCTTTAAATCTTAATTTGGAACTCTATTGTATTCCTATGTGACTGAGTGTGTTTATGTTTTAAAGATGACTGAATTTTATCAGTTTTTAGCCTCTATTAAGATGAAAGCAGAAGCACTCAGGCCATTAGGGAGTAATGACATTGCTGAAATTTTCTTTGTGTTGACTCATCTTTCACATTCTTAGCATATCTTTGTTTAGTCATGTGCTCTACTCTTCTAACACAAAGTTATGTCGTATTAATACTTGCTGGTATTTAATTTTAACACTTCTATATTTGTAAAGAAAATGTACTATATTTTCTTTTCCTGCTCTTTTCTCTACCAAGCGTTTTAAAATCACGTTCTTATTTATCTGTGTCTGTGTGCATTACTGTGTGGGTGGTGTGCACCAGTGCCAGTGTGCCTGTGAGGAGGTCAGAAGGAAGCTTGCTCAACTCAGTTCTTTCCTGGGGATCAAACTCAGGGCAGGCTTGATGGCAAGTACCTTTATATGTGCTCAGCCATCTCACTGCTGCATCTGTCACCAATCTGCAAAGTGTTGTTAAACTGATAACGTTCTGCATTTTTTTCCTCCAATAATTTTTAGATCTTGGAGATAGCTATTTTTTAAAGGATGATGTATGAGCAACTGCTCATACATGTGTTGAATCTTCCTACAAATTTTATGTAACATTGGTTTTCAGTCCCGAGGACTGAAGCCAAGGACTTGTGTGTGTTAAGCAAACACTCTGCCACTGAGCTAAACCTTAGCATTTTGATTCCTTTCTCAGTTTTACTCAGCTGTGATCAGTTCCCATCTTTGTTTTGAGAACATGTTATATAATTTACATTTTCCTAGAAGAAGATTCACTTCACATAATTCTACAAACATGCTATCATATGACATAAAAATTCTAACATTTAATGTATTTCTCTTAAATTTTATGAGTCTTTTCACTTTCCTAATGACATTTCAACTTTCCCTTTCGGCTTAATTGCATTTGTAAAACAGTTATTTTAATACTATTTCCAAATAAATAATTTTTAGACCAGATCAGGTGTGCTCAAGTTAGTATGGCCATAAATGCAAAATGATAATTGAATTATTACTTATAATTCTTTCTTCAGTTGCTTTTCACCTTAGCTTTTTTTATATATCTCTACTCAGTTTTTCCTCCCTCCTCTTCTCCCAGCCCCTCCCCCTACCTCCCCTCTACTCCTCCATTTCTATTCAGAAAAGGACGGGCCTCACATGGATGTCAACAAAACATAGCATATCAAGTTATAGTAAGACAATGGACCTTGCCTTGTATTCAGGCTGGACAAGAAAACCCAGTATGAGGAATAGGGTCCCAAAAGCCAGTAAAAGAGTCAGAGATCCTATTTATCCCCAGTGCACGATTGGGCTTTGGGAGTCCACTCCCTATAGAGGGATACTCTCTCAGCCTAGATACATGGGGGAGGGACTAAGTTCTGCCCCAAATGATGTGACAGACTTTGATGATCCCCCATGGGAGGCCTCACCCTCCCTGAGGAGTGAATGAGGGATTGGTGGGAGGAATGGCAGGATGGGAGGGAGAGGGAACTGGGATTGGTATATAAAGTGAGATTGTTTGTAATTTAAATAGAAATTAACAGGAAAATGAATCAGACCCTGCTCCCACAAGATGACCAAACTACATAACTGTCACATATGTGCAGAGGGCCTAGGTTGGTCCCATGCCGGCTCCCTGGTTGTCAGTGCAGTCTCTGTGAGCCAAGGTTGGTTGATTCTGTGGGTTTCTTGTGATGTCCTTGACTCCTCTGGCTCCTACAACCCTTCCTTCCCTCTTCTGCAGGATTCCCCAAGTTCAACCTAATGTTTGACTATGGGTCTGTATCTGTTTCCATCAGTTGCTGGATGAAGGCTCTCTTGTAGGCAAGGCACCAATCTGTGAGTATAGCAGACTACCAGTAGGAATCATTGCATTGATTATTTTATTTTTGTCAATTCTCTTGTGACTATTTTTAAATTCCTTTCTTCCACTTTTCCAAGTTTACTCGGTTATTGTTTTCAAACTATTAGATTAAATTATTTAACTTATTAGGTCATATTGCTTTGTAATATTCAATTTCATAGTTACAAATTTTCTTTTGACTACAACTAGCTCTGAATTCTATATTAGTGAATATGTCATGTTTTATTTACAATTTCTAATGTTTATCATTTGTAATTTTATTTATCCTATAATTCAAAATACGTTAAATTTCAAAACAGTGGAGTTTTCACTATCCATATTTAATTCATTTTATTACAATAAACAGTATGATTCAGCTTTTGAAAGAAATTGAGATTTTTTTAATGTCTTTTTTTTCCATTTGTGTGTGAATTTTTCATGTGTATTTTTGGGGGGAAGATACATTATCTTTGTTAGTGATGTCTAAATAAAAATATAGAATAAGGATTATTCATCAGAAGCCTTCAGCTTCTATGAGGATGCCATGTAGACACCAGGAGGATAGGAGGTGCCAGGCATTCTCTGGTAAGATAAGGCCATGTATAAATACAAAGATTAGTAGTTATGGGTTAATAATTAAAAGAAAGCTAGCCTATAAGAATCCCTAGCCATTGGCCAACAGTTTAATATAGTGTCTTAGTGTGCTTATTTAGGGCTGAAGCAGCGGTGGAACCATGCTACAAAGAAAAACCGCCAGCAATAAAACCTATCCCAACCCAAATATATATATATATATATATATATATATATATATATATATATATATATATATGCACATATATACATATATATGTATATATATGTACATACATATATGTACATATATATTATTCTGTCACTTATTATGATTTTTATTTTCAGTATAGGCATAGGACATTAGTGTGGTTCCATTGCTAACAATAACAAACAAAAGACTCAAAAAACAAAACAAAGCAAAACAAAAAAACCAAAGAGGCCAACTCAGAAGCACAAGATCAAATATCATCCTTTCCCTAATCCTGGTCTATGAGGAAAGCGATCAATTAAATACCAAATTAAACAATCAGTATCCGCCCATTTTCTTGTATAAAATTAACACACATACGACCTATAAAAACCAAAAGCAACAGCAGAGTGCCTGGTCCTCCCTCCCCATCCCCATTCTCTTTTCTCAGACACAAACACTTTAAACACTCCTGGGTTCCTTTGTTGTGATTCCCCATTAACATTTAAAGAACATGGTGAGACTTTCGTCGATTTTTCCCATGCCACATAAGCTGTTAAGTCTATAATTTGGAATAAGAGGATTTAGGTAGCTGCACACCACTCCTCCTCTTGGCATATACTTCCCTTACCTTAGCTGCCAATAAACTCAAATAGCATTTTCTAGCTAAATCAATATTTAGTATTTACCTAATTAGAACTATGCCAATATTTTTCTCAGTCAAACTCTGATAAATAACAGAGTTCCCTCTAATTAGATTACTGGCTTCCTCTAGCTGACCACCCAAGAAATCTTGAATGCATGAGTATTGACTCACTTGAAATTTTTCCTCCTCCAGGCTGCAAGCCCAAACTTTTCCCCTGCTTTCCTTACAACACAGTTGAGGATGATCTAACGGGGACAGTCACTCCTTTCTAGAAAGTGTTCTCTGAGAAAGCCAGGGGGCACTTTTACATTTAGACAGTTGACTATTTGTGACTTTAGCCCAGATTTGTACCAGAAGGAAACACGTTTAAAGGCAGAACCCAGCAATTGGTTGTCCAATGCCAAACTGTGAACCCTGAAAACATAAATACAAGTAACATATGAACTAACCAGGTTGCATTTACATATTTAGGAATTGGAGGGGTTTGAGGGAGGAAATCAAAGAGGGGAATTATATAATTATGTTATAATCTCAAAAATAAAAATTATAATTAAAGAAGTAAACTAATAACCCATAGTACCTAAATCTCTAAGGAACAATGGATGTCTCCTCCTCAGAAAACTGTCAAGGTGTCTTCATGTGGTGTGCCTCTGCCCTTCTCAGGGTTGTGTTAAGGGAACAGACTTATATCTGTGGTTTTACTGTTCATGGGTCATAATACCACAGCTTGCATTGTCTTTAAATTATTCTACTTTACATTAGAAATCAGTTTCTTGTGGCTACCAAATCCTAAAAGCTTTCTCAGTATCACAGCGTGACTGAATTCAACCACGTGACCAAACTACTTGTGTTTTTGTCTAATTTTCACATTACAAATCAATGAAATATTTTTGAAATATTACAACTTGGGTAACCCCCAAATAGATACTTGTTCAAACTCTCCAGGTGACAAACAGGATCTCCTAAAGTAATCGTTCACAGAAATGGACTCCTGTGGGGGACTCTAGGAAACGTAAATTATCATCTTCAATTTGCTTCTTTTTAAATGTAGTGTGTGTGTGTGTGTGTGTGTGTGTGTGTGTGTGTGTGTGCATATGAGAATGTGTGTGTGCGTGCATGTGTATATGTGCACTCAAATGTGTGGTGTATGGATGTGATAGATGTGGCTGTATCTGTATGTGAGATGTGTACATGTGTGTGGAGGTGGCTGTATCTGTATGTAAGATATGTACATGTGTGTGGAGGTGGCTGTATCTGTATGTAAGATGTGTACATGTGTGTGGAGGTGGCTGTATCTGTATGTGAGATGTGTACATGTGTGTGGAGGTGGCTGTATCTGTATGTAAGAAGAGTACATGTGTGTGGAGGTGGCTGTATCTGTATGTAAGATGTGTACATGTGTGTGGAGATGGCTGTATCTGTATGTAAGATGTGTACATGTGTGTGGAGGTTAGTAGTCAATGTCTGTGTCTTCCTCTATCACTTTCCACCTGAATTTCCTCTTCCTGAACCTGGAGCTCACTGACTTGGCAAGTCTAGCTGTCCAGCAAGCCCCAGGGATCCTGTGGTCTGCACTTCCCCAGCACTGAGATTACACATTGCACCAGCTTTTCACATGAATGCTGAAGGTCTGTATCAGGTCTCCTGTTATTGCCTAAGTCATCTCCCTAGCACCTCAATATGGACTTTTATGCACACAGTCGTTTGTTTCACTATGAACCAACCCTTGAATCTATTTTATTACTCTGTGTTCTAAGGGAAAGTGCAGGCTTTACATGTTTTAGGGTTATGTGTGCCACAAGGAATATCTTACTGCATGTACATTGAGTAAACGTAGAATTCTTTCTCTCCCAGAAGAACAGTCACTGGTGTCACCTGCCTTCTTGTCTCCAGCACTTGACTCAACACAGCTTCATGGAGAACGCACAGATCCTACCCCTCCCTGGTTTCCACTGTCAGAGGCCAGCACCCGTGTATCCGTTCCGGTAGCCACTGGGTATAGATCTCCCTTAGGAGGCAAACACCAGCTGTCTTTTCCTTTCAAAGAGAACTTTGGGTATGTTTGTAATTTTAATTAAATCCTTTTTAAAATTTAGTTCTTTAATTATTTTCTATCCCGCTGAATAAAAGAAAATAGCATCAGCCAAAAAAGATCCCTATTGAGTAAAAAAGGAATATTCTTTAAAAAACACTTTTACTATTTTATGCATTGTGTGTGCATGTAAGTGTGTATGTGTGGGGTGTGGGTGTGTGGGTGTGTGTACACCATATCGCAAATATGGAGATCAGAAGAAAAATTACAGGAATCAGATATTTTTCTATCATGTGGGTTCCAGGCATTGAACTCAGCTCATCGAAGCTGGTGGCAAACAATTTTAGCTACTGAGTCATCTTTCTGGCCCAAGAAACACAGTTTTATGAAACTGAAAGTCAAGTACTTTCATCCCTTAAGAGATTCAATAAGATAAAATTACAGAATTATCTCTTGAGCAGATAAAATTCTACACATTGTGTATTTATTTTATAATTGATTTTAGCACTATTGTGACTTTTAATAAGTTACATATGTATGGAATAGTGGGCAGTGAAAATTAAATTCCCAGGTCCCTGGACCCTGTTCCTCACATCCTGTTTTCCAAGGCAGCCATATCAAGACCTTTTCAGCACTTCGTCCCAGAGGTATGTCTCAATACCTAACACGGGCCTCTCAGGCACGTAGATGGCTTCTCGGGTATAGATGCTTGGTTACAACAGAAGAGAACAGGTTCCTCCAAATTGTCCTCTGACCACTCACATGCTGTGGTCGTGAGTGCTCACCCTCACTAATGACATCATACGTATACATGCAATAATAATATGTTTTTACAATAGCACTCCTCAATCGGGTCATTCACATCTTTTAGAAAAGCAGAGACGATCTATGATTTGAGCATATCCCTCTGAGATTTGAGATTCAAGTATCAGAATTTATGCTATGAAGTGATGAGATTAAGGGATAGGAACTTGGGGTAAGTGCTTGAGTCATAAGAGTTTCACTCTCGTTTAGTCAACCGTTCAAGGTGGGACAATTATAAAAATCAGGTACAGACATGAACCAGAAAGATACTGCCATTGAGCTAGACAGGTCTTTATACTTGTGCTTTTGCAAGAACTGAACTGATTTTATATTAATAGTATTTCTAGCCTATCCATGTATGATGAACTCTCTTCATTTACTAATGAAAAACATATATATTTTGAATTCATCTGAATGCATGGTTTTTTTTTTCAAATTTGGCAGAACTTTATTTATTTATTTATTTATTTATTTATTTATTTATTTATTTATTTATTTATTTATCTATCTTATTTTACATATCCATCCCAGTTCCCTCACCATCCCTCCCTTCCTCCTTCTCTCCCACCCTCCCATCCCATCCCCCCTCTACTCCGCATGTAGGGTGATGCCTTCCTGGAGGGGTCATCTAAATCTGTCAAGTCATTTGGAGTAGGGACTAGGTCCTCCCTCCTGCCTCTAGGTTAGGGGAGCATCCTCTCCTCCATCAAGTCCCAAGTATCATTCCACCCAAAGTCTCTGTACATCACAAAGTCCCCTGGAACTGCTCTGCATTCCTCTCCACTCCTACCTGCAACGCTGTCTCCCATGCATGTGTAGGATGGTCTGCTTTTCTGCTTTATATTCTGAAATTTTCTTTCTGGTATCCTTTGCTGGTTTAATCTCTTCAAAGTCATAAACTATGATCACTTTATTGGATTATGTTAAATTATATGATCCATACTAATTCTTCTATTCTTCAGTTACCTTTGATTTGCTGCTAGGCAAATATATATCTTTCTTTTTAAACAAAATAAATCATAATAAGAAAAAAAAACATTACATCGACGCTGGGTAAAACAATTCAACAGAATGAAAAGAGCATGAGAAGGCTTGAGAATCAGAAACCCACTCACTGATGCAGTGAAGAGTCCCACAAAAACACTAAACTGAAAGCTATAATAGATGCACAGAGGACTCAGTGCAGACCCGTGTAGGCCCTGTGTTTGCTGCTTCAGTCTCTGAGTTTGCATGAGCTTTGCAAGGCTGACTTAAGGGCCTTTGTTCTCCTGGTGTCCTCTATTCCCTCTGGTTCCCACACTCCTTAATCTGCCTCTTCTGTGGAGTTCCCTGGACTGTCAATCATGTGCAGATGATGATACATGACTTCTTCTTTTCCTGTTTGTATGACCTTGGTCTCTTTCAGTTGTCTTACTGCTCTACCTAAGATTTCAAGAACTATATTGAATAAGAATGGAAAGAGAGAACAGCCTTGTCTTACTCCTGATTTTAGTGAAATTGCTTTGAGTTCCCCCCATGTAAGCTATGGGCTTGTGTAAACTGCCTTTACTATGTTTAGGTGTGTTTCTGTGTCACTAATCTCTCCAGGACCTTTATCAAGGAGGGGCGTTGAATTTTTTTCAAAGACGTTTTTCTGTGCCTAATGAGATGATCATGTGATTTTTCTTTCTCTATCAATTATATTTATTGATTTTTGCGTATTGAACCATCTCCAGAATGAAGCCTACATGAACATGGTGGATGATCTTTTTGATGTATTCTTGGATTCATCTTCCAAGTACTTTATTCAATATCTTTGCATCTATTTGCATGAGTGAAATGGGTCTGTAATTTCTCTTTGTTGGGTCTTTATGTGGTTTGGGTATCAGAGTAACTGTAGCCTCATGAAATAAATTGGGCAATGTTCTTTCTGCTTCAATTAGAAGAATAATTTGAGGAGTATTGGCATTAATTCTTCTTTGAAAGTCTGGAAGAGTTCTGCATTAAAACTAACTGGCCTTGAGCTTTTTTTAATTGGGAGACTATTAATGACTGCTTCTATTTCACTGGGGGTTATAAGTTTGTTGAAAATGCTTATCTGAACTTTACTTAATTTTGGTAAGTTGTACCTGTAAAGAAAATTATTCATTTCTTCTAAATTTTCCTATTCAGTAGAATACAGATTTTTAAAGTATGTCCTAATGATTCTCCAGTGTCTGTGATGTCCCCATTTTTATTTCTGATTTTTTTAATTTGGATATTCTCCCTCTGACTTTTAGTTAATTTGGGTAAGGCTTTCTAACTCTTTCTGGTTTTTCTCAAAGAACCAATACTTTATTCATTGATTCTTTGTTTTGTTCTCTTTGTTTCTATCTTATTGATTTCTATCCTGAGTTTATTTCTTACTGTCTTCTTTTTGGGGGTGTGAGTTCTTCATTTTGTTCTTAAGCTCTTGAGTGTTGTATATTAACTTTCTAGCATGAGGTCTCTCCGGTTATTTTTGTTAGACACTTAGTTCTTACAAACATGCCTCTTAGAACTTCCTTCACCATGTCCTATAAGTCTGGGTATGTTATATATTCATTTTTTTATTCAATGCTAGAAAGTCCTTATTTTTTTTAAATTCCTGTCTCACCCATTTTTTATTTCATAGTGAGTTGCTAAGTTTCCATGAGCTTCTGTTGTTGTTAATATCCAGCTTTAATCCATGGTGGTCTGATAGGGTGAAAGATGTTATATCCATTTTCTTGAGACTTACTTGGTGTCAAAGGATATGGTCCATTTTGGAGAAGGATTAATGTGCTGAGAAGAAGGCATATTCTTTTGTGGATGTTCTGCAAATATCTGTTAGGTCCATTTGGTTTATAACATCTGTTAGCCACAGTATTACTGTTTAGTTTTTGTCTGGACCAACCGTCTGTTGGTGACATTGGGGTATTGAGGTCTCCCACTATCAGTTTGTGAGGATCAATGTACGACTTAAGCTGTGGTGGTTTTTCTTTTACACACGTCAATGCCCATGTGTTTGGAGCATTGATATTAAGAACTGAAACGTCTTCTTGGTGGAGCTCTCCTGTGATGAATATACAGTGTCCTTCTCTGTCTCTTCTGATTTGTTTTGAAGTCTATTTTGTTAGATACTAAAATGGCTATACCAGCTTGTTTCTTAGGTCTTTTTGCTTGGAGTATCATTTCCAACCTCTTACCTTGAGGGAATATCTGTCTTTGATGTTGAGGCCCATTTCTTGTGTGCAGCAGTAAGACAGAATCCCCATACATTCTGTTTCTGTGTCTTTTTGGGGAGGGGGAATTGAGACCATTGATATTGAGAGATATCAATAACCAATAGTTGTTGATGCTTGTTATTTTGTTGTTGTTGTTGTTGTTGTTTGGTGGTGGTGGTGGTAGTATGTGTGTGTGTGTGTGTGTGTGTGTGTGTGTGTGTGTGTGTGTGTGTATTGTGTCTATGGTATGCTCTCTTTCTTTTGATTTTGCCTGTTTGAGATTATTTATTCCCTATGTTTTTATGGGTGTAGTTAAATCCTTGGGTTATAATTTTTCTTCTAATACCTTCTGCGGGGCTGGATTTGTAGACAAATCTTGGATACATTTGGCTTTATTGTGTAATGTCTTATTTTCTTCGTCTATGGTGATTGAAAGTTTTGCTGGGTATAGTAGTCTGGACTGGCATCTATGATCTCTTAGAGTCTGCAGCACATCTGTCCAGGCCCTTCTGACTTTTAAAGTCTCCATTGAGAAGTCAAGTGTAATTCTAACAGGTAAGATTGTTACTTGGTCTTTTTTCCCTTTATGCTTTTAATATTTTTTCTTTGTTCTGTATACTTAATGCTTGATTATTATGTGCCACAAAGACTTTCTTTTCGATGGTCTGTATGCCTCTTGTTTCTTTATAAGCATCCCCCTCTTTAGGCTAGGGAAATTTTCTTCTATGATTTTATTGAAAATATTTTCTGGGCCTTTGAACTGCATTTCTTCTCTGTGTACCCTTATTATTCTCATATTTGTTTTTTTTTTTCATAGCATCTCAGATTTTCTGCTTGTATTGTGTGAGGAGATTCTTAGATTTAACGTTTTCTTCAACCAATGTGTCCATTTCTTCTATCATATCTTCAGCAGCTGAGGTTCTGCCCTCAGTCTCTTTTATTCATTACTGACTCTTGCCTCTGTAGTTCCTGTTTGAATTCTGAATTTTTTCATTTCCAGATTTCCTTCAGTTTGAGACTTCTTCATTGATTCTAGTTTCATTTTTGGGTCTTAAACAGTTTTATTCATTTCCTTACATTGTTTGGTTGTGTTTTTCTGGATTTCTCTGAGGGATTTATTAATTTATTTCTTCTTTAAAGACCTCTGTCATCTTCATATAGGCCCTTTTTGAGAAGTTTTTCTTGGGATTTATCTATATTGGAATATTTAGAGCCTTCTGCTGTAGGGTTGCTGGGCTCAAGTGGTGAAATATTGCCATGGCTGTTACTGTGTTTTTATGCTGGTGTCTTGGTATCTGGGTTAGGGATGGTTATTGGTCTAGGCACTGCTATCTGCTTTTGTCTTTGATGACTGGTTGTTTTGTTCCTTACTGTTTGTTTCCTTTCTGGATTTTAGGAGAGCATGATGGCTGTGCATTGCCTGATGGGGAATTTTTATGTGGACCTGTTTCCATGGCCTGCTCAGCTGGTGTGTCCTTAGTAAATCCCCACTGGTGTTGGAGGCTGGAATAATGAGACATGTTGGGGGAAGCAAGGTTGGAGGAAAAGACTTTTGTGATTCATTGGCGATGGAATCAGAGAGAAGACAGAGAATGCACTAGGTATTCTGCCACAGAGCTGTAGATGAGACTGGGGGTATTGGATCCAGAGGAGCAGAAGGAAAGGTGAAGATCTACAATCAGCCTATTTGCTTCCCATGTAAACATATATTTTCAACAGAGACATCTCTGAGCTTCAGATCTTATTAGCCAACTTCTTACATCAGGTGTCTTTTTAAAGCTGCCAAAATATTCAAAATTTAGGTTTTATTGGAATTATTATTTTTATTCCAAACAGTGTTTGTTCCTAGTGGTTTTTATTTCAGCAAACAGTATTGTAGTCTGTTTCCACAATGACACATTAGTCACTGGGGTCTGGATTCTAGAAGTCATAGTCATCTTTAATACATTGTTTCTTCTAGGTCATCACCGAGCTTAGTTCTTTCCATCTCTGTTTCTACCCTGGTGAATGTATTTATCACCATTAATTCGTGTGTTTACAATCTACCATTCTTTCTAGACAACTTGGTTTGCTTTATATAATGAAGTTTGGACTGTTAATCATCTGCCACAATCTATTTTGCTCTTTATCCCTATGGTGTAGGAAGTCTACTGTATTTGAAATGCTAAAGTGAGATCATATTTGTCAAACCTTCTGGAGCTAAGAATATCTACATGAGCAAATCCTTGTCACAAGAATGCAAGATGACATAATGGATGCCACTTCCAGAAAGACTTGTTAAAAGATAAACTTTTCCATTGGAATCTTGGGAAATTTAAGTACTTGTCCCTCACAGCTCTCTTCCTCCCCACCCAGCTGTAGAACTTCTGTGCAAACAAGGTTGAGCAAACAATGTTATTTTAAAAACTTTCTGGTGTGCAGTGCAGGTGTGCCTTGACCCCAGGTGTGGGTGATGCATGACTTCCTCCTATGCTTAGCCCATCCCCTGGCTTGGGTATATAAGCCCATTACTCTCTGTAATAAACAGTGGCAGCAGCTTCTTCTTAATTTCTCTTGGCGGTCTGTCAAGTGCTTCAATCCTGACACCCTCCACCAAGCTCAGTACTCTGGCTGTGCGGGCACGACATTGGAATATGTGCTTCTGTTACTTTTCTCCTCTCATTAGCACTGGTGATGGTAACATAGGCCTGCGACAAATGATCTAGAGCATGGCTGAGATATTATACTAGAATGACCTAGCATGAGCCCCTCCTGACTCCTTACCTTTAGAAAACAGGATTGATTATAATTGGAGTGGCTTCTATTCAGCAAGAGATGACTGAGGTACCATCCATTGGTCAGGTGCAAGGTGAGTGAGCGTTTGGGTGCAATGGAACTATAGACTCTGTGAATCCTTCCTCCCCCTAACTTAAGTGTTGGGTTCATTGCCCTTCTTCTCATGAATGCTTTGAGAAGTTATGGTTACTGAAACCTTCCAAAGAATCAATATCTTTTAGCTGCTTCTTCTTCCCATCTCCTCTTTGCCGCACTAGTAAAATACAAAGCCATCCCCTTTCCCGTTGTAACCTTCTCATACATCTTTAGTAAATTCTTCCTAAACTGTTGTGAGTGGATAACCATTGTGCTGCCTTCCTTTGGGGTTGAGTCAGTAATTTCAGGCAAGAGACCTCTATTTTCTCACCTGTGATCCTTTGAGTCCAAAGCCACCGGCTTCACAACCCAGTTCTCCTGTTTACTTACAAAACTAAGTGGCACATGGTATGAGGTATGCTTTGTGTTCTTAAACTATTGCATAGTGAAAATAAATTAATGACAATTGTAAAAAGTCAATGTTGAGTTCAAGATCCAAGGTCTGAAATATGTGTTCTCCATATGCCAAATCTTTCCCCAGAACTAAGCATAGAGAAACATTTAATATGGAAATAAAGATAACAAGTTACTTGTACTTTTAAAACAAATAAGCATCTAATTGAGATTAAATCCCCTTGTCTACTCACTTCATCCCAAATCATTTTCCTTTTACTAAGCATGTCAGCCATCCTATAGTTTTAATGCAGCTTCTTCTGTCCGATGAGTGCACAGTTACCTCCATCTATATCATTCCTTCTGCATATCCACACTTTCTTAGCGAAGCCTTCGTGACTCCTTCACACCAGGGAAGGGTCTCCCCATTATTTGTGTCACCAGCAATCTCACTGTGCAATTAAAAGTAACTGTATAATTAGTCTGCTTAATGCTTATTTCCCCTCACTTACTAATAAGATTTGTGAGAACACAGTCCTATCTGTCCTGCTTACATCTATATCTGCTGTGCTGTGATAGTTTGAATGTAATTGACCACCATAAGCTCACAGGGAGTGGCAGTATTAGGAGGGAAGGCCTTGTTGAAGTAGGTGTGTCTGTGTTGAAGGAAGTGTGTCACTGTGGGGGCAGCCTTTGAGGTCTCTTTTGCATAAGCCTGGCTTAGTGTCACAGTCCATTTCCTGTTGTCTTCTGATCAAGACGTAGACAGCATCGTGTCTGCCTGCAATCTGCCATGCTGCATGCTGTGATGATAATGGACTGAATGTCAGAACTGTAAGCTGTCAACTCAGTTAAATGTTAACATCTATAAGAGTTGCCATTGTCATGATGTCTCTTCACAGCAATAGAAACCCCAACTAAGACAAGTGTCAATCAGAATATTTTATGGCTAGTAGTCAATTAATCAGTAGTTTTTTAGTAGGTAATATATCAACAAATGAACTAGTAGATCACATCATAGATTTGGGATCATATCAGTAGTGAGATTTTTTTTTTGGATGTCTAAGAACCATCCTACAATTTTATTATCTGTGACTTTATTCTCACCCCAATAAGGAATATCCATCACCATTTTAGCACATATTTATAACATCAACAATCAGAATCATATAAAGTTTATATTGTTGGGTGTCTTTACCAATTCTTGCCTTGCCAAATATTTGGTTGATGTCATGAGAACAAATACAGCAAGAGTTTGAGTGCACTATTGAAATATTCAGCCATGATTCCAAAGAGGATCCACCTGCAATCCCGTAATGAAAATATAAAAGGGCAAATGACCCAATACTCCAAGAGCTTGCTGTCAAAAAAGTTTTGGTTTTTCTAATTGCCTAAGTTGTGACATATTTAGGATCTTCTCAAATTAAAGTAAAAATCTACCACAGTGCTTAAAATAGAGTATTTGTTTAAAATTTAAAGGATGAGCAGTCAGCATCTAACAAGTCAGCAGGTGCAATGTCTTCGAGTATGCTTATTGCTAGCCAACTTCATCTTGTTCAGCCTGACACTAAGCATACACAATTGTGGATCTCTGGAAATCTGTATGTTCTTCCCAAAGTGACATTACTTCAGAAAATATACTGACTTTGTGGTTAAAAATAAACTCTCCAGTTAAGAACCTTGTCGGAATAAATGTTATTACAATGGTTAAAAGATTCAAGACATCTAAGTATAATATTTATTCCTCCTAAACTTTACAAGTACAGGATCCAACATTGACGTGTTCAAAATGGGTCATTAAGTGCTACAAAAGAACCAAAGTAGAGCTACAGGAGAAGGAAGGGTGCCTGAAAATTACACTCCCTAGCACTTCCTTAGATTATAGCATTTGAAAGTAATTCTCAAGTGAAGTAATAATACTCTCTGAGTAACCAATAGGGCGTAGGCTGGCAACAGCCTTTTTTTTCACATTACTCAAATGACTAGAGGGATCAAGTGCAAATTCTAACACTCATGGTCTAACTACATGGTCCATTGCCAGTTCTTCAAGAATCCAGTTCCATAAAAATAAGTTTTGGCAGTTCAGGGAAGTAAATTATTGCTTCCTTGTACTTGAAGGAGATTATTTCTAGGGAAATTTTCTTTTTAAATTCATCTTCTTACTTTAATTTTTACTTTAGATTTATTGAATGAAGAAATCCCTTCATAGACTGGTGCTGACTCCCAAAGGTCACAGTTCCCCTAATCTCATTACTCAAATGGGGTGACAAGGAGCATCCTTACTCTTGAGTGAAAGTCTGCCTTGTCTGAGATTTGCCGATCTGTGATGATATTTATGTAGCACTACAGACTTAGTGCCAGAAACTGAATAAATTTCAGAAGGCTGAGTTGAGGTCCCAGGATACAGGTCCTAGCCTCGGGCAGCACTGCTATGTTCTGAGAATGAGAACAAGCAAGTGAGGTGACTCCATTGGAGAAAGAACTGTCTCTATCAGAAGACCAAGGTCTTAGAACACAGACAAAAAGGGCATAAAATACAAAATAACATTCTGAAGACCAAGAGAGTTATAAACAGGAAAAGGTTGACTTAGGCTGAGTCCCTGAGTAGAGCACCGGTAGAAGGAGAGGTGGCTCACCCCTAACTGAAGTGACAAATCTCTCTGACATAGAGATGTATCAGCTCTGAGGTAGAATCCATGATCCCACCAAGGAAAGTCAGAATCCAGGTCATTGCTGCAATGCCACACTACCCATGTCAAGTCCCTAGCGAAAGAAAGCTGAGAATTTCTAACAAAGAACAAGCCCTGCAGGACAGTCTGATGGGTTTAAGAACAAGTGTCAAGAAGGACCAATGAGAAATATTTAAAACAGAGCAAACAACTCAGAGAAAGGTATTGTCTAGACTCTAGTGGAAGCCGCCTACAAAGCCATGGAATTGACCTCTGGAAAGTCTTATCAGAATTGTGCTGTAGTAAATGGAAATAGAGTGATGTTAGTTTTAAATGTCAATTTACCACATTTTAGGATCACCTAGAAAGAAAGAATCAGTTTGTCTGTGAGGGGTTGTCCTGATTGTTAAGTGAAGTGGGCAGACTCAGCCCCCCTAGGGCACCATTCCCTAGTCAGAAAGTCTACGCAGGCAGACAGCACACGTGGGAGTGTGTATTCCTCACAGCTCCCGACAGTGGGTGTGGTCTGACCAGTTATCACAAGTCTCTGAAAGGATGGTCTGTAGCCTGGGATTGTAAGCCAAATAAAGCCTTTCCTCCCCACTGCTTTCAGAATGTGTTATCACAGAAACAGAAATGAAACTCGAGCACAGCCCCTTGGAGATGTCCACCTTCTTGTCTCTCAACTTCATTTACTGGAGTGTTCCTTACTGAGCACCCATTCCACTTTTTAAGCTTCCTGCACATTCATTGAAGGGTTTTGCTCTGGTTGGGTTCCACCTGCAACACAATTGGTAGAGATGTGCATAGCTCTTCTCTTATCCCCCAAGGGCTCTTCACAAAGTCCCCTTTCACCCTGGCCTTTCCTGGTGGCACTGTTTAAAATACAATCATGCTCAATCTTCAAGGACCGCTTTTACTTTTCTTCAAGCACTTTCAGATTCGATGTGCATCCTTTTGACATATTTATGCAAAAAAAAAAAACTCAGCAAATCATAGGAACTTCTGTTTATCTGCTCCTTGGCCTCCAACACAAATCATGCTTTCCCACACCACCCCTATTGCCATAAACACCTTCTGCAACTATGAACTAAAACACAGCTATTTTCTGTGGAGCCATTTATTACAGGTATTTATTTTGGACACAGCAACAAAACGATAACTAACACACTGTCCTGGAGAGATTCTCCCATATGAGTTGGCAGGTCTAGCATGTAGATAGCTAACAGTGTAATTGCCACTTGGATGCTAGAATTGTATCTTTTTTTTTTTTCAACAATCTTTCTTCTTCAGTTTACCATGGGCATTTGCATATAGCAGGATAATGCTGCCTCTGATAACTTGTATAAAGCCTGATAACTATGCTGCTTCCTAAATATGGTGGATATGCGGTACATGATAGACTTGGCAGTCTTTGGTTTCATTGCAAAGCAGAACCTAAGATACTTGGCCTTTAACTTCCTCAGCTGCAGAGGTGAAAGAACTCTTTCCGCTGCAGAGAAAGCTGGCTCTGCCCAGGCAGCATCTGCTTACAGAATTCTAGCTGCACACATCCCTCTGTCCCCCACCATGCTGTAAATTGCAAGGTAGTTGAAAACAGAATAAGAAATTAGGCAAAGATGAGTTTAAGTTACTTTAAACCTATCAGATTATGACAATTTCATGCTGTTTCTAATTCCTTTTCTTTTCTTTTGGATTATAGCTAATTTTATTAGTATGTATTAATTGCACAAATGAGGCTTTTGGTGTGTCATTTCTACACATGCACACACTGCTCTGTGGTCCTAAAGATATTCACCCTTTCCATTACTTTTTATTACCCCTCCTATTTTCCTTCCACATCTCTAATAATTCCCATTTTGCATATATATATATATATATATATAATTTTTTAATTTTACATATTGATCTCAGTTCCCTCTCTCTCATACCCCCTGACCCCCTCCCACTCTACCCCCTACTCTACTGAAAAGAAAACTGACTCTAGAGAAATGTCCAGAGACCTACAAGGATGACCCCAACTAACAATCTGAGCAACAGTATAAAAGCTACCTTAAATGCCTTTCCCTGATAATGAGGTTGACAACTAACTTATATGCTGTCATATAGCCCTCATCTAGTAGCTGATGGAAACAGAAGCAGACACCCACAGCTAAACACTGAGCCAAACTGGAATCCAGATGCAGAGAGGGAGGAAAAGACCAGGCTACAGAAACCCACAGAGACAGCTGACCTGAACAAGGAAGAGCTAATGGGCCCCCAGACTGATAGCTGGGAAACCAGCATTGGACTGACTCAGACCTCCTGAATGTCAGTCTCAGTTAGAAGGCCTGGGCAGTCTAAGGGACCTTTGACAGTGGAACCAGGATGTATTCCTGGTGCATGAAAGGACTTAGGGAACACATTCCCCATGGAGGGATACACCCTTAGCCTAGAGACAGGAGGGAGGGCCTAGTCCCTACTCCAAATAACTTGACAGATTTTGATGATCCCTCTGGGGAGGCATCACCCTTCCTGTTTCTAATTCTTTTGAATGTGAGACTTTTGGGTCTTTAACTTGTATAAAGAATCAATTTCAGGGCTTTAATTACTTCTAAGATGATTGCTAATAAGAAAGCATTTTAGATCCTAATTTGAATTCTTCTATTCTCCTTCTATCATTGCTAGTATTTCATTATTCAAGCACATTTATGAACATTAATTATAGCACATCTTAATGATTCAGAAACCCTAACAGTCTATATTTCATACATAGATGGAAATAATTTGTTACAAAAATAGTTAACATCTTCTGACCTTTAGGACAATAAAGCATTATAGTACTTTTAAATAAAGACCTGAATCACTAGAGATTTCTGAGATAAAATCTATGCGGCTCTAGAGAGCTCCCTCAGCAGAAGTGCAGGGTTTCACACTTTTAAGAAGGGCTCACCCAATTGTTCCTACCCTACCTTGGGTAGAAGCCATTACCTGTGGCATCATGCATTTAATTGCCAAACCAGTGAACAGAGAATTAAAACTATTAGGGAAACTCCATTGTTCACATCTCCTTTCTGTGTAGAGGCCTTGTCCAAAAACTCACGCCTCTCTTCCTACTTCCCATAGAGATGGAGAGATGGAGGGAGACATCTGATATGTTAAGCTTAGTCAGAAGCCACATCCACTGTTCCATCATTTTTGAATAGTGGCAGTAAGCTCAAGAGAACGCAGGGCATAGGGGTCTTGATCTGCTTATTTCTGTGTATGTTGTGGAGGGAGGGGTGGCTAATGTCCTGTCTAAGAGGGCCTGCTCCATGCATTTTATCTTCCTGGAAAGTGGGCTTTTCTAAGAGCTGGGTGGGAAACTGGGTCCACTAACAAGGTCTTTATCTGAGTAAGAATCATTGTTCACCATCCACCTTTTTTTTCCTACTGATTCAGACTTAGGAGGAGAAAGGAGGCTACATTGGGCCCTGGGTTCCTTGATAAATACATAGAGTAGTTGACATGAAATTCTTACTTTGGCTCCTGGGCATTTTAATGATGCTGGAAATGCTGACCCTCTGTGAGCAGTGTTCCCCGAGGTCATAGTTCCTTACCTTTGTTGTACACCCATGACTTCCTGCTTTGGTTCCTAATTATATGTGCCCTTAGTGACAACTGTCTGAAGATCAGAGATCTTATTTGTAGCCCCTTTTGCACCACCTGAAGCTCCTATTAGGAACCCTGCCACAGGATGCTCAGTGAGTAATGAGTCTAAGGAAGAGCAATCCGGTGTGTGCTGTTACACAGTGAGTTTGGGTTTTCATATTTAAATTAAAAGGCAGATCAGTGATTTTCTGAACTCTAAAAGTTCCTTCACGGACAAAATCTGAACAAGAGGCAAACATGCAGTTTGACACATGTGTCACCCAATCCATGAAAACAAAACCCAGTCCCAGGGGACCTGACAGCTGCTTCCTTCGGGGAGGCTGCAAGCCCTTTATAGTCAGCACAGTATCCAGGCTCATTGCTGCCCCGGGAATAGCTGCACGAACCTGCACAGCTTCCTAAACACTTTCGTGCAATGTGCTTTCCCCCTTTGAGAGCTCTCCGTCAGTGCTGGAGACCACAGAGATGCTTAATAAATGTTATTATGAAAAACAACAATGTTTACTTGAAGTCCCACAGTGGAGGTAAGGAACTGAGCCCAGCTAAGGGTCAAATCAGAGCCTGTGGTCTCCCTCAAGCAAACAGAGGACCTCTGTGACTATGCCATCACTATGTCAGGCATGTAGCAGGCATTGCCCAGACAGGTGACTCTTTGCCATAAACTGAAAGAGGATTTTTTTTCAAATACTGAGCAAGATATGATTTTTGGCTCTGGATTGTACTCTACTGAAACAAAGCAGAAACTCCTCCAAAAATAACACTACGTACTGTTGAGTATGTGCAGGTGCATGGAAACACTTTTGCATATAACTATATAGTTACATCATAAAGAGTATTAGAATTAGCAAACATGTGTTTAACTGTGTCCTGTAAATATATGCAATTATTATGTATTAATAAAAAAATCTGGGAGGAGGAACTAACAGAAGGGAGGGTCCCTAGGTAGGGAGAAATGACAAATACCATATGTTTTCCTTCATGTGCAGAATCTCTGTTTAACCGTATGTAACTGTAACTGTACATTTAAGCACATAGTGTGTATGAGAGAAGGGCACATGAAAATCAAGGGGGCGGTGGCAGGCGGAAAACAGACAAAAGAGGCAATGGGAGTAGGGAAGAAAAGCATAGATACCCTATATGCGTATCATTATATATCATAATTATCATTATGTTATTTTGTATGCTAATTAAAAAATAAAGTTAAGGAATACAGATGAATAAATGTTTAAAGAAACAGAAATGTTAACTATCCAGGTTAGAACTTTATGATCACACTATGCCTTATAAATGTGTACAATTAAAATAATAATCTTACAAAGATAAAGGAGGGCCAGTGCTGCGAAACCTGACGAGCTGAGCTTACCCCCCAAACCAACACGGTGGAACAAGGCAACTGACCATGGGAAGTTGCCCTCTGTCATCCACACACATGCCATGACACATGTGTGTGTTTGCACATACATGCAAAATAAAATTTAAAAAATGCACAACACTATTATAAAGAGCAAAATAAACATTTGACTTTTGATGTGACTAATTAATATTGCTGTGACATTTTAATTGAAAGTTTGCCTGTTCAGCTGGGAGACCTGGACTTAAATATCTCTTAGTCTCATTAGCACTAGCTGTAAATGGGGATAAAATTGAGTTTTTAACACAAGTCATATGAGAATTAAATCAAAATGACCATATACCATACTCAACACAGTATTCTTCATAGATTTCATAATGTTCATTATTTGTCTTCTTTTTTGCCTGTGCCATAAATCCAAATTTGTGTATTACAGGCCTATTCTGATTAAGAAAGTGGGGAAATGCGTGTCACTCATTATTCTACCATCTACGTGCAGAGTGTTAAAAATTGTTAGCACTGCAGTGCATTTCAGGATCCAAGGATGGGGCTATATCATTCATCTTTGCAGATAGGCACTTACTGAGTGGATGATAAAACATTTCATAGTTAGGAATAAGTATGAGTCTATGACAATAGAGCTCTCTGCCCCATCTGCCCCTCTCTCTTTCTAACATGAGCTCACGTGCTCATGTTTACATGTGTAAAGGGAGCTATTATAAGGGATGACCTCTGAGATCACTTCTAAGCGGAACCTTCCCCCAAGATGAGTGGAAGAACAGAAATATCAGGGTCCCTCAATTGTATGCTGCAGATGCCCTCTCTCTGAATAGTCCTAAGAATCCTGTAACTGTTGGTTGTTGTGGAGAAACTACTCTAAATTGCTCTCACCTGTGCATTGATATTATTTCTTCTTTTTTTTCTGTTCTTCTGTTGCAAAGAGAGATTGAAAGCCATGCAAAAGGGGTGCACACTTCTTTCTTTATATTTTCCATCATCTCCTACTCCCAGACTTTGCACTCAAAGGTTACACTCTAAATTTTATGGACTGACAAACTAACTCTGGACCTGTCCAAGACCACTGGCTTATTCCAAGCAGAGGTAACATTACCTAAATCCCTCAGAGTGTGGGGACAGCCCAGTTGGTCATTAGTTGTCTATGTTTATCCTATTACATCACATCAAAGGCTTTGTTTGAGTTCCCTAATTCCACTTTGCTGGCTCTAAGTGACTGTATTCTGCAATCTCTTCCATGATCAAGGTGGCATTCAGAAATAATTTGCCCACGGTGCCCCATTTCCTGCATTCAAGTCCAGGATCCACAGCCTACTACCTAATGTTGGTTACAAAAAAAAAAAAAAAACTCCTCTGAGTCTGTTTCATCATATGCTACACATGGCAAGCATTACATAAATGTGAGTTCCCATTGTTAGTAGTAGTAGAAGTAGTAATCAAATCAACTCTGGCGATTAGTGACCTAACAGAGTCCCAGGCATTATCAGTCCTGTCATGCATCAAAGCTGGAATGGGCATAATTTTAACCTCTGTTGTTATATATCAATTACACTCAGATCACTGTGTTAAGAACTATAGATCACCAAGGGGAGAATCAAACATACATCTTGATTTAATAGCTCCATAATGTGCTATTAGAAAGCTCAAGGACCCGGGGTCTCAGATTACATTAGGACATGTCTTTTTGAAATCTGTAGTGCTATTGGTTCCATATGACAAGATGGTTAAACACTGGAATCCAAAAACTGAAGTAATAAAGAAAAGGGCTCCCTTCCACCCCTGCAGATAGTGGTCCGTTTCCAAGTTCCTCATGTCATAAAGTCACTTCCCACAGAACTAAAGTGTTAAAAGCACATGGGTGCTGTAAAGAAGGGCTGTTATCAGCATTATGCTTACCGCATTAAGGTAGACAGAACGGAGCTCTGCCACATCAAAGAACTGTTTCCAGATTCCCCCTTCAGTTAGAGGAGAGAGGAAAAGAGAGGCATACACACAGCCGTGCAAAAACACTATTTTGAAATAAAGTCAAAAGCATACGAGCATCCTGAAGGTTTTATTAAAACATCAGTTTCTGATGTCTAAGAGCCTACATTTGTTTAAATGTACTCTCTAGGTGGGTTCTTGTAGTACATTGGGCTACCACAATTCGACTACCCATGATAAATGCTTAAATAAATAAATTCAATCAGCCAACTTTGTAGAAGAACAAAGTAGACTCATGGTCACTAGAGACGAGAAAGGAGGTGGAGAGACGTTAGATGGTGATTACAAACAACACTAGAGAGGGAGACATAAGCTTGGGTTTCTGTAATGCAGTAGAGTAACTGTCACTTACAGAAACCCGATATATTTCCAAATAACTACAAATGGGAAATATAAAGCCTCAACATATAAAAATGATCAAAGAGCTGCAAAGTGCAAATTTCTTTTATTTAATCATTACATATTGTGTGCCTGTATCAATTGTCATAATGTACGTACTCCGGAAAGATGAACAGATACAATGTCTCAACTAATAATAGTTAAGAAAAAGACTATTCTGTAAGATAATGGGAAAGGTGTACACTTGTGAGCCTAGATCCTTCCTGAGAAGCTGCCTTTGCATGGGTTACAGAAGAGAATTTCACATTTCCCTGAGTCAGTAATGACCCCCAACACAAAGACTGTTCTGCAGGCCAATCACAGCCTATGAGGTGGCCTAACTAACTCTGTCTATAATCTCAAGATAGTATCCTCTGCAGGACTTTAACGAACCAAATCAGATCTTGCCTTGTAGGAAGCATGAAAGTCTAGCACAGAAAAAACGAAACACACGTAGTAGACAGGGAAAGGAAGTAGGGAGAAGTCAGTCGACAGCATATGTCAGATAGACATCAGTTATCAGGAGCCATGCAAAGAGCTGAAGAAATCACTGAATCAGAGCTAAGAAAATGTAAACCATACCGAGTGTTTCAGCCCCCATACTGGCAAAACCAGGCAGAAACAATACATTCTGAGCTCGGTGGATAAATGTGCTGTTAAGCTATAACAGTTATATTAGCTACCTGCCAGCATTTTAATTGTCTCTGGAATGTGACATTGAGGCTACTAAAAAATTTTTTTTTTCATACTGACTTCCTTATTATGCATTTTTTTTTTGTGTGTAGGGGTGGCATTGTCTCATTTTACAACTCTAAGTGTTCTGGAACTCACAATGTAGACCAGGCTGACCTGTTTCAGATATCTGCCTGTTTCAGCCTCCCTCACAAATGCTAGGATCTAAGACATACAGGACCAAACCCAGCCTTTATTGTATTCTTAGTGTACTGACTCCTCTTCGAGTTAACATAGCTTGGGAATCATTGTTGGTTGCAATATGAAGGATCCTAGTTAATTATTAACACAGGTAGTAGTCCTGATTACTTAAATTATACTCACTTAATTTCATACTGAGATCTCTCTGACTGGTGGTTCAGAGCATGAATGTTGAACTCTTATATGCTTTCAAGTTTGAATCTTGTCCCTCCAAAGTTACCTGAACTCATACAAATACTGAAGCTCTCAAACCTTCAGTTTCTTCATTGGCCAAGTAGAAATAGACAGAACCCCAATCAAATGTTCAGGAGATAACACAAGGCCAGGAGTGTGCCTGAGGTCTCCAAAATGCCACGGCATTCAGGTATAAGGATTGCCCAAACACTGGGCCCAGAATTACTGCATTGAGGTCAGATTTGGCATTCTTAGGATTTCAGCAGACATGAGGGAAGAATTTTATCAAGACTTCCTGTGTCTGAGACCCTGTTGTGGCTCTTGATGGGCTGCTCTCTTCAGATTTCCATTTGTTTTCTCTTCCGGACACACAGGACTTCCCATTACCTGTGCACTCTTCATTCGCTTGCTTTCATCTTCCCAGGCTCCTGACTGAGCTCTGTCCTGATCCTTGTGTGCCTGGCAATGACTCAGTTGCTATGTGATCTGGCAGCTCTCTGTGTCAGGAGAAAGGGAAGTTTCTGGTAGACTCTGTGTCTGTGTTTGGTTTTAAAGCCCTGTGCCTTGACAGCCTGGGTTCCTATGTTGTTGGATACATCATAGTGATAAGTTAACATCTGACCCAGGGTTGAGCCCTTTTAAGAGTCACTGCTCTCCAACGCAGGGCCTCACAACACAAAGCAGAAGGAAGTGGTGAGGGGAATATGGACAAACGGTGGACTCCTGCTTAGACCAATAGCCTCACACTGTTTGCTTTGGAGAGGAAGAGGTTGGAATGTTTCCCCTCTGTTTGTATGAACCTATGAAGCATCCGATCCATCCAATTACATCCCATAGTAAGGACTAATGGATATTAAAATTACATGGGTCAGGGCTCAAATACAAGAGCAGTTCTCTCATTTCAGTTAAATGAAGTATTTACTTTGAGAGCAAAAGTACAAATTACAGGCTGTTGAATCAGCTGGAGTTCTCAAAATAGAATTTGACCTGAATAGAGATAATTCCATGAAAACACTACTGGAAACCAAAATGCTTATCTAATCTGTAAGTCTGGCAATGTGCACAGCATTACCGATCACTGGTGCTGGCGAAAGTCTTGATTTTTATGTCTAGGGGAAATTAAGCCAAGGAAAAGCATAGCATTTCATTCAGAGGAAAGATGCTCATACATTTTAAATGATTCCACTTGAGCACATGGAAAATTAAAGAGCTTTTAGCCCAAAGCAGCCGGCCGTTACTTGACTGTGAAGAGTTCCTGCATCTTGGTCCTCTCACTTCTCTGGAGTACACTAGGCAGATCTGAGTTCCGGAGCTAGCACATGCCTAGACCGATTAGAAAGAACCCAGAGGAAAGGGACCTCTTCGTTCAAAACAGAGTATGCTGGTTATAGACACCAAGGATGAGAAGGGCCATTCTGGATTGTCAAAATTAGCCTTGGGCCACCTTCACTAAAAGAGATGGGCGGGAAGGGGCTGTGATAAGAGAGAATGATTCTTTGTTTTGAGATGTTCCTAACAGTTATAGACACAAAGTGCCAATGAGAAAAAGAACAGCTGATACTTTTAACAAAATTATGTCACTGGCTTTTTATTAACAGTACTCAAATCAAATGACCACCGGGTGGGAATTTTTAAGCCAATCAGCCAGTTGTATGTATTTAGTATGCCTTCAAGGGTGCCAGAAGGCCTCCCTCTGAGGCTCATCCTATCACCAATGTAACAAAATAATTGCTCCTAGTCTCAGAGACAGAATGTCCGATATACAAGTTAGTGTCTGGTGAGGACCCACTTCTTAGTTAATAGACAACATCATTTCATGGTGTAGTCACATGATGCAATGAGCAGTGCCCTCCAACACACATGCCAGGACTATTAAATCTCTTTCATGTGGGTTCTGCTCTCATAACGTAATCAACCTCCAAAGGCCCCCACCTCCTAATATCAACAACTTGGCAATTATATCAACATATCAATTTTGGGGTGAGCCAAACCTTCAAAGAATAGCATCTTTCCTACGCAGACTTACACTGTATGAAAAATACACATGTATATAGGCATGGATTATTTACCTACTGCTTAAATTACCTCTTACTTGAGTTGGATTTCATTTGTCTCAATCAAATGAAAATGTGTCCCTTGGCAGGAGAGTTCCCACCAAGTCATGGTCATGGTCATGACGTCCACTGAGGAGTACCTGATAGGTTGTTCTGAGGGAGCTGGTATGAGTCACTAGAAGAGAAGAAGCTGAAGTTTAAGGTCAAATAGGATGCTTATGAATTGGCTACAGGAAAGGGGAGATTGATGGCTAGAGGACATCATGAAAAATGCTAACAAAAGTGACCCCTAGCCAGTTAAAGTTTAAACACAACAACAAATTTCCAGAATTCAGAAAGCATATAAACGCCACAAAGAAAAATGGAAACTCTCAACGATTGGTCAGATTGTTTCTCTTCTGTAGGTGACATTTACAGTTTTATTACACTATGTGAGGTTGGACTCCACCCACTCCTACAGGCACTATAGCATATTAAAAGGTGCACATGCATACACTTCCCTCAGAATCCACAAGAGATTGATCCCCAAACTCACCCACTTTCTGTGCCATACTCAGACCTGCAGATGCCCAAGTCCCTTATGTAGCCTATGACTATACTTCCAACTATTTTAGATCAGCCCTGGATTACTCATAATACCTAATGAAATGTAAATGTTATGTGACTACCTCTATCCTGTAGCAATCAGTTATAAACTGTCTAAGGAGAGTGACGAGACAAAGTCTGCACGTGCTCAGTGCAGATGCAGTATTTTTTCCAAATACTTTCAATCCAAACTTGATTGAAACCACAGCTGTGAAACCAGCGTCATACCGAGAGTTGATATACATACATCAGTGTGTAACTCTGCATCCATGGAGACAAATACAGATAATGCAGTCAATCCTAACTCCATTCTCCACATTTACGAATTTATATACTCATTAATATTGACTAGTCATCCCAGTCATACTCTTTTTCACTGTGACCTGTGAATACACAGAGAACAGTGAAATACTTGAATCACCTGCTAACCAGATAACCAGAACACAAACAAGGTCAAACAAAGCAACATTCTGCCCTCTAATTCCAACCCTCAGATTGTCATTCTGCAAATGATGTTCCTTTCTTAATTTTCTTAGTACCACATTTTATTTTTTAACTTTTGTGATTCATGTTCACAAGTTCATTGTTTAAATGGCCTCATGTGCAGCTCTGAAGTCCTCTCTATTTCAAGAAGACAGTGACATGCTATCTAAAGGAAATACGCTGCATAAACTTTGTTCAGGAGAGATTATAGTACTCTAGGCTGTGGGTTCAATGTTAGTGAAGCCACAATGCTATTAAATAAGGTGTCTATAGACAGAAGCATGCAGAAAACATGTCTGCCTCTTGATAACTGACAAACCCGTGGCCAGACTCTGAGACTGTATCTCTACTGGGAGAAATGGCTAAGGGTTCTAATTTGCTTTCTGTTGCTTGGAATTTCCCAGGAATGTTGAGTTGAGATAAATACTAGTCATTACACTAAGTATTCACTAATTCAATCTGGTTCAAAGAACATAACTACCACAGCGAATGAGAATTCAATGTCTCTTTAAAAAGAAACTTGGAAAAAGTTACAAATTCTTCGGAATTCTAAAAAAAAAAAGGTAGTCAGCTAACCCTAGTAATGTTATTTTCAAAACCAGGAAATGAACATCGGCATATACTATTTATTCAACCCTTCTTCAAACTCTACCTTTTTACATGTATTTACACACTCACATCCATCCATACATAGACATACATATAGGCATGTGTTACAATAAATCTCATACATAATGCAGACTTTTGTAAATTCATTTATCCATCACCACAGTCATCATAAAGAACTTTTACATGTTTGTAAGAGTCCCTCGTATCACCACTTAATAGCCACACACATCGCCAAAACTCATGCAATAACTGACCATTCTTTATTGCTATAAGTTTTCTCTTTAAAATGTTATATAAATAGACTTATATGGTACAGGATCCTTTGGTACTAGGACTTTATTTTCATTAGCTTAATATCTTTCTTTTTGTTCATCCATGACACAGTGTGTCAGGTGGCCAGTGGCTTGTTTTGTTTTGTTTTTCTATAGCTGAATAGTGGTTTGTTATGTAGACGTCCCATGGCTCTCCACTCACTTGATGGTGAACTCGTTTGTGTTCTTCCTAATTTGAGGGCCTTACAACCAAACATTGTGTCTTTCAATGTTTAATCAAAAGCTGGCTCTGAGACAATACCGAGTGGACTAGGAGAGCTTGTACTTCTCCCCCAGGACAGTGAGAGTGTGGAGTTGACTTGACACTTATTTTCTGTTAGTTGCCTTCGTATTCCAAGACTTTGCATGTTTGTAGAATCTGAAATTCTGTTTGTTTCTGGCTGTCTCACACGCTAGTCCTTCTCTACCCTGTGCTGTCTTACTCAGCATCACTGTGTTTATTCTCTGAGGTGCTGCCGCCCCCAAAGGCTGTGTGGATGAGCTGTGCTTGTAAGTCAAGGCAATGGCAGAGGACTGCAGCTCCTCCATGTGTCTCTTTATTCCCTAGCTTCCTTGAGTTGTTCCTGAATAGGGGGTCTTCTGCCAAAAGAGACTCCCTTTCTTTTCTGACTTCAGTGGAACCCTTTTCAGATTCTTTGACTTCTGACCTGTTTTGCCCAATCGCCAACAATCCTGGAACTCTATCCATTTCTCTCTCAGAAGTTATTCTTTTTTAAAAAGTTAATTTATTTTGTTATTCTCTCTCTCTCTTTCTCTCTCTCTCTCTCTCTCTCTCTCTCTCTCTCTCTCTCTCTCTCTCTCTCTCTCTCTCTCTGTGTGTGTGTGTGTGTGTGTGTGTGTGTGTGCGCGCGCGCGCGCATGTGCGCATGCATTCCAGAGGGATTTGGTCTCTCCTTCTACTATGTGAGTCCTGGCAGACCAAACTCAGCCTTCAGGGTTGCTCCTCCTATAGAAAAGAAGGCTTTAGGCGTGTAGGTAGAAGGCTCAGGGGGTAACTGCTTTATTTCTTAGCTACTTTTCTGTTGATGGTATAGTATGCCATAATATGATGAAGGCAACTTAAGCAAGAAAGAGTTTGTTTTGGCTTATGATTCCAGAGAACCAGAGTCCTTAATGGTGGTAACAGCATAGCTGGGAGTTGTAATGTGAGGTTCTTTGTCCCAGCTGGTCCTACTGTTCTTTTCAACCCCAAATAAGCCCACAGGTGCTATATTAATTATAAAACAGTTGACCTGTGAGTAGGGTTTCTTATTGGCCAGCTTTGTCTTAATTATTAACCCATTTCTACTATTCTAAGTAGTTCCATGTTGTCTTATCTTACCGGAGAAGGGTCTGAAATTCTAACTCCTTTGGCGGCTCATAGGGTGACTGCTAAGCATCTTGGCAGAGAGCAATTTCCTGTTTGTGTCTGCTTATATCCTGATTCTTCCCAGCTACATCACTTCCTGTCAGTCTGTACACACCTCCAGACCTGTATGGTTAGCTAGTGGCAAGTTTCTACCCAGCTTCATCACTTCCTGTCTGGCCAATCAGCCAATCGGTGTTTTATTCATTAACCAATAAGAGAAACATATATACAGAAGAACATTCCCCATCAGGAAGTGACAGGCATGGTGCCAAGATCAGGAAGCTGAGATCTTACATTTCAAACGAGAGCATGAAGCAGAAAGAGCAACCGGAACAACTCAAGTCTTTAAACTCGCAAAGACCTTCTCTAGTGCTACACTTCCTCCAATAATGACACACCCCTACACCTCCCCAAACAGTGCCACCAAATGAGGGGCAAGTGTCCACATGCCTGAGCCTATGGGTTTATTCTCATTGAAAGCACCACACTTTGCATCTTATGGTGACATGCTAAATATTCAATATGTGCTAGTTGAATGAAATAGCATTTTGGAACTTGAAGGAGAACTAGAGATGTAATGTGAAGTTACACGTGCAAAGGTAACCAATTATTACCCAAGAAACACCTGTTCCAAATAACATATTAAATACCTCCCCTCTCCCCGTTTCAGATTTTTTGAAACAGTTTCTCTGTGTTGTTTTGTAGACTAGGCTCACCTCGAACTCACAGAGATCTGCTTGTCTTTGCCTCCCGAGTGCTGGGATTAAAGGTGTGTACCACCAATGCCCAGACTAAGTTTTCTTCTTCTTGTCCTCCTTTTTTTCCCTATGAAATTCTTCTTCCATCTGCCCTACTGATAGTGCTATGTGAATATCGAAAAGTCATCCAAGCATCAATAATTTAATGACTTATATGTGTCTTCTATAATTATGCATGTCCACTGTAATACTGTATATTTAAGTATTGTATTGAAAAGGAAACATCTTCCAAACTTTTTGATGAATTCCTTTTTATACACTTAAATTCCTTGAACATACAATTAATTTTCAGTTCTGCATCCTGTTAGAACACCTAGTCATTTCTCATTGTTTTAATAAATTCTTAGATTAACTATAATTCTTCATTTGCCTTGTGCCTTTTGGATGGATCAGCTAGACCTCACTATGGGTGTGGATTAAAGTTGCATTTCAAACAAAACAAAACAAACTATTCATCTTAGTTATCCAATACCCCAAGTCAACAACAAATGAAGTGATTTCTGGTTTCTTCCAAACTTTATACTGTGGTTCATCCAAACCCTCTGTTATTGGTACTCCTTCCTTCCTCCTCATGCATGTCTGGATGGCTTCTGTACCAGTGATGGACACTTTTCCAAAGATATTTACTTAAATAAAGCCTTTTCCACAGCATTTCAAGTAGCTGTTAGAGGACTCCCTTTGAGATAGCAGAAATGTCTTGGCTGTTATCCCTCAGTTCCTCTCTGAAGAAGAGTGGTAGTGAGTTCACACACCTTGCAGCTGAATAAGAACCAAGCCAGTTCTGGGTAGATGACAGTAGAGAGCTGAGCTGTCTCTAGGCAGCTGAATAAGAACCAAGCCAGTTCTGGGTAGATGACAGTAGAGAGCTGAGCTGTCTCTAGGCAGCTGAATAAGAACCAAGCCAGTTCTGGGTAGATGACAGTAGAGAGCTGAGCTGTCTCTAGGCAGCTGAATAAGAACCAAGCCAGTTCTGGGTAGATGACAGTAGAGAGCTGAGCTGTCTCTAGGAGTCCCCAGAAAGAATTTAGTGCACATAGACCCAACACCTCCTTGACTATTTCTCACTCTCAGGGACTGAAAGTTGACAGCAACTTGGCGTTTGGGAATCTATTTGGCTTGATATAATAAACGAAAGGGGACGGTGGTTGATTCCTTCTTTGGGAACAGGAGAACTGCAGATCTCTTGTCTTCCTTCTCTACAAGTCCACAGCTTTCTCTGGTTAGCTGTAGAAATGCTTGAAATCACTATTTCTCCACAACCATTCTTAACAGTACTGCCCTGCTCTCTCTCATCCTTAGGGCAGAGTAATGTTCACACATTCACTCAATGTTTATTTTATCACAGCCCAGTCTCCACTGTTTGCTGCTTATAGAAGACATATATTTATTTATTTATTTATTTATTTATTTATTTATTTATTATAATGTTATCACTATTTTTATTTTCATTTATTTATCACGGTTTACTTATTTTAATTTTAATAACCTAATATTTTATAATATACAATACATGACATTTCATAATACATGTAGTATATAATAATAAAACCCTAAATATTTAATAATAACCTAATATTTATCACTACTAGGAAATAGATTTTGAGGAATGTATAAGTACATATAGAGTAAGAAGATTGGTCTATAAACTTCCATTTCTGGTATTTGCCTTTGGGAAAAGGTAAGAGGACCTTGGGTCATTTCATTTTCCCCTTCTTTCTTTTTATTCATTTTTTCATTTTCTTTCATTTAATGAGGGTGTTTCCAAAGCCTAGACCTCCCATTGCTTTCTAAGCAATGATGTTCTTGTGCCTTTTGATTCTCTTGCAAGGAGACGGGCTGGCCTGCTTCCTCCAGAGCCTTGTTTCTCACTGTTGCTTGGGAAAGGTGGGAAAGCTGTGCTGTGGAGAGTGCACTGGCTCTCTGCCTTGGCACTCCTATAGTTAAGAATACAGATGGGCGGCAGTGAGTAACGTGCTGAGTGAAAAAGGAGAAAGGTGTTCATAAAGCAAACCACAGTGGATTTTCCACACACTTTTCCATATGTCACCTTCTATGAACAGAGGCAGGTTTCCCCCTAAGGATCAGAGATAACGCTGCCAAAGACAGCCCCATGCATGAAAAGCCCCCAGGGCCAGCTGCAGCCCATCCATACTCCAGAAGCACATGCAGTTCCTAAGCATAATCTAGAGGCCCCTGAGAACCAAATGCATGTGTCTTCTGGCTCATTATCTGCCAGTCCCATGGTGCCTTGGTTCTGGTTCTCTTGACAACAAGGTATTTCTGTCACACAGTTCTTTTTACTATGCCTCATTTCTACCACTTATTTTTTAATACATATAAATGGACAAAAGTCACATACAGTGTCACTAAAGTCATTGTGAACCTCTGGCCACTCACTATGCTACAACACTGATTGGAGAGTAGGAATAAAAGAGAGCTCATGCATTCAATGCGATCAAGGTCTAGCAAGGGAGGAAAACTACAGTATCCACAAAAGGAGCTTTGGAAGTCAGCACAGAGGCTTAAGAATGAAGAAGGCACTGGGCTGAAGTTGAGGGGATGACCAGAGGAAGCATCCCAGAAGAGGCTGAGATGTCAGGAAAAGTGATACATGGAGGTGGGGGAGAATAGGATTGCGGCAAACTGGGTGTCATGCCCAGAGAACACAAAGAAGGAAGTGCATTGGGGAGATGGCTCGAGCAGTAAACTCTTACCATTCAAGCTTGAGGACCTGTGTGTGATTCCCCAGTACCCACATCTTCATACTATAATCTGGGGAGGCGAAGGCAGGAGAATACCCAGGTTTTGATGGCCAGTCAACCTGACCCAATTGGTGAGCCCTGTGTTCTGAGTGAACCTGGAACTCTTATATTCAGCTGTGATGGCTGTGCAGTAAACACCCGCCCCCTCCCCCAGCACTGTGGTTACAGATATGAGCCCCCAGCCCGGCTTTGTTTGTTTGGTTTTGTGGCTTTTACCTGGGAGCTGGCGTTCCAAACTCAGGTGCCTGTGCTTCTGTGCCCAACACTTTATAAACAAGCCTCCGTTTTAAGTGTAGAGAGGGTATTACAATTAACGCCGTGTGTTTACCTTGCATTTGAACACGTGGGGATCCAAGGTTGAATGCGTTACGTCACAATGCTTGCTGAGGGTAGCATTGAGTCTAGAACTATTTGGGACTCTTTCTGTCCCATCACATATCCAGGCAGGTCCAGGTTGAATGACACCCTCTTAAGTTTTTCATAAGACTTGGCATTCTAGAATATAAGTCTCCATACTCCTGAGGCAGGTACAAGATGGATCTCCCCTGACATGTGAGGAGCCTGTGTTGACCACAAGCTATCTGTGTATGCATTTTCACAGGCTATGTGAAAACTAGGAAAAATAGAACTTGAGAAAAGGGGGAAAAAAAGGCAGCCTCAACAGAACAGAGGTCCTGGTTTGTCAGCCCCTTCTGCTCCCTGCTTTCGGACCAAGTGGTCCGGGTCCCTGCTCCTTCCATTTCTCCTCATCATCTGTTATTGTTACTTGGATCTGGCTTTATTTACCCTTTGATCCACTTCCCATTACTCTCGATTCTGCAGGCCATTAGTCCTTGGTAATGTCCAACTCAGAGTGTTTGTTAGTTTCAGAGGGAGGAAACCTAAGCATCCTATGTTCCCTTCTTTCCCAACCTTTCGACTCAGCCTCCCAGCCTCACCTACCTGCTGACCTGCAGTGGCACAGTCAGAACCTGAGCAAGGCTGGATGGACCTCTGACGGACATCTACATCCTGGGGCTGAGCAGTTGGTCCACTTGCTTCCTGGCCCTCCCACCACAGATGAAAGGCAATGAGAACATTAAGCAGACTGGAATTCCAGCTTCTTCTGCACCATCTAAGTGGAGTGAATGGAGGCAGTTGGAGGTCAGCCATTCCAACCAGCAGGCTTGTCAGTGGGGGCCTGGCAAATAGACCAGAGAGGCTGTAGCCGCCAGCCCCACCTACAATCAGGCTGGACTTGGGGGCCAGGAAGTGCAGAGAAGAGTGTTCCCCTCATCGCTGCACTCATTTGATCTCATTTGGCCGCCAGAAGGAATGTGCCAAGGGACAGGCACGGACAGAGGATGAGGAGCTTCCTAGAAGGGAGTAGCTCGGCCTCTGCATGATGCATAGACTCTCAGAAGCCAATCTCACTAGCAGATAAAGCGCATTTGTTTCATCCAGCCCGGAGCTGGAGGAGGCTTGCTGGCGGGATAGTTTCCGGCCTGTTCACTCTTCCAGTGATACCACCTCTTAGAGGAAGGCGTCTTGGTGTTTTCCTCTCCTCGGTGGCTGCTAAGCACCTGCTGAGTGCGGGACCTTCTGCTGCCTCCTTCCAGGCCTCTGCCCCAGAAAGACTTCTGTAGAAGCCACCCAGGAAAGGCTAGTAGCAGGCTATTGATAGACAACATGATCTCATCTCCTTTCCAAGGAGAAGGTGAAACAGTGTGAGACTCAATTCCAACAGTGGCGACCTCTGCCTTGGCTGGCAGCAACATTCCTATCTGATGGCAGGTGGCAAAAGAATAAAGCCACAGAGAGATGACAAGGAAGAGAGGTGGCCAGTGGGAAAGACTCCTGAGAAGCCACACTCTTGGGCTTCTCATCAGCCTAACAACTTAGGACTTCCCAGGGCTGCTGAAAACCTGTGCTGCCCCTTTGAAACTGTGCACTGGCTTAGTTTAAAGTATTAAACATCAGGCACTCCTCACAGTTGTACATAATGACCCTACTGTAAACAAAACCCTCCCATGTCACTATTCTATCTCCACATTGTCAACTCACAATCAACAACCAATTATTTTCTCTGGTTTTTCCACAATCCTGTCAATGTTGGTGGGTGTTCGCCATCTGCAAACTGGGGCACACAGATGTTAGTGTGGTCAGCTTGTGTCCTTAAAGGTCTTGCAGTCAGGGGTGCATGCCTGCATGTGTACACGCGTGCATGCCTGTGTGCGTGTGTGTGATCAGAACATAAAGACCCTGAGCATATATGGATTGCAGTTTGGAGAACTTGGGCAAAACAGAGATTGTTTCAGAACAGAAGGAACTGACATGGCATTAAAGACTGCAAGCATGCTACAAGCGAGGGTGTGAAAGCGGCTGAGAGACCTTTACCTGAACTCAAGCAAGGATTTTTGACGTAGTAACACTGGGAAACGATTCTAGAGAAGAAAACTGGGAAGCCTTCCCCTCCCGCCTAACACTTTCATACAGACATCTGGTATTACAATGTTTAATACACCTTGTGGCCTGGCATCCCCACAGTTATTCGGTACAAGCACCTTCCCACTGACACCAAACATTTAGCAAATGTGGAGGCTGGTGAGAGAGCTCAGTAGTGAAAAGTACTTTTTGCACTTGTAGAAGACCCAACTTCAGCTCCCATTCACCACACGATGACTTACAACTGTCTGTAACTCCAGTTACAGGGGCCCAGACACGTTCTTCTGACACACATGAGCCACACGCATACATAAATTCGGGCAAAACATTAATACACATAAAATTAAATAATCTTTCAGAAAAATTTAGCACATTAAGAGAAAACAGAGTTCTCTTTCACACAAAAGAGAGTAATTGCTATAGGGAAAATGATTGGATAGCGCTGCATGGAATGTGTGGAAAGGCCCAGAAAAGGGAGGTCGTAAAGAAAGCATGGGTTGCAGATGTGCAGTCTATCTGCCACCTCTGATACAATTGCTTAAAGACAGAGTTGCTCTGCATCTTTACCTCCTGTGCCATCAATACTTAGAAGAGTGAAGAATATGTCTTAGGTTTTCAGAAGCACTGCTGACTGAGTTGGATACTTAGATTTTCTTTCAGCTTCTATAGGGATCTTTGGTAGCACCAGGAGTGAAAGCTTAATAGATGTTTGGCAAAGTTAATGAAAACAGTTCCCTTCCCCAAAGCTTAAGCTTTAAATAAAAGGGGGGCATGTTAGTTTCATGAGAGCTCTGTAGCAACCTTGAGACAAGGTGGCTTAAAACATCAGGGACTTACTATCTCACAGATCTGGAGACCAGAGTCTAATATCAAGGTGTTGGCATTTCTGGGCATTCAGAGGGATGCAAAATCATTGACATGTCTCTCTGCTAGTTTCTTCAAGTTGTCAGCAACCCTAGGCCAAATTTGGCTTGTAGGCCATCCCATCAGTCTCTGCCAATGTTTCCTCCACACAGCTTCTACCCTGGGTTTGGGTCTGTATCTCTCCCATACATCTGCTTTCCCATCTATCACAGCCCCTGTCATGGAAAAGTTGCATCCACAGCTTGCAGCATGAGAACAAAAGAAAAAGCTGTATTGGTTTGCATGAACCCCTGGTCCCGCTGCAGTGGATGCTCAGAAAGTGTGAACCACTCCACCTACGACTCCAATGAGTTACCAAGCAAGAACAGGCATCCTTAATAACCAGAATATTCCGGAAGCCATCAAGCCAGGCCACTGTCACCAGATGTCCTCGTCACAGACAACTCTACTTTACCAACTAAGTAGATGCTATATGAGAAAAAGAGCCATGTCCCCAAGTGACAATACAACAAACAGTCAACTAAAATTTTTAAAACTTACTTCACATAAGGAATTACATCATCTCCATTCCCCTGCTGGATTCGGTAGGTCCTGCTACCATTAAGTCAACAGAGAACTGGCCATATCTTTGTGAGGTAGCCTGAGAGCCTATGAGGGGGACATAGAGTCTTGGCAAGCCCTGTTGTCGTAAATTCCAGCTACTAGTAGGGGTCCTTAGGTTTATCACATCACTGAAAAATAACAAGAAAATGGAAGAACCCCCAAATATTTTACATTGTCCTCACAGTTACTCAGGGTGCCCGTCTCCGAGGAAACGGTTTAAGTAACTACATAAGTGGTGGAATAAATTCTTGCATTTGAGGTCAGAATGAGGAGCTAATAGATTTTCTATAATCATCTAGAGTTTCTAAGCTGAAAGAGGATGAGGGTGGTATAGAAAAAATAATTCTTCCAGCTTAGTTCAATAGCTGCAGGTGCTGTTGAATAATACAAGGATCTATTTTGAATTTATAGGTGTATTAGTCAGCAGACTATCACTGGGACAAAACACCGAGTCCACTTAAGAAAGAAATTTTATTTTGAGAATGGTTTCATGGATTTCCGTGCATGGTTGTTGGGCCCCGTTGCCAGCACATCCTGGTAGGAGGCCTTGTCGGGGGTGACAGTGGAGGAGGAAGTGGGACATCCAGTCTTCAGTTCCCCCGTTATGAGCATGCGCACAGTGGCCTGACTTCCTTCCATCAGGCCAATATCCTAATGATTTTGACACCCTCTAGAAGCATCAAGATTTAGAGACCAAGAGCCCTTACCATATGGGCTTTAGAGGACGCTCAAAACCCAAACTATGGCAATAGCAGTGTAGACATAATGCACACATTGACGTGTACAGGCTTAGCCTAACAAAAGTTGGGAAATATCCCATTAATAATCCTATGCCGAAGGCAGATTGAAACGATCATTTTGGATTTATTGGCCTATTGTGTATCACTGAAGGTAATTTTGTTTATTTTGTTTTTACTGTTTTGAATCTTGCTACCAGGAAACTTAAAATCCTATGGTGGCCGCTCTTACGGCTTGCGTCTCTGCAGGAGACCCGTGGCTAAGAACACTGTAGATGCTGAGGCTCAATAAGGATGCATGGGGAATTGCCAGCTGCCGTATGCAGTTCGGTCAGTCATCTGCTTCAGCACAGGTCCAGGTCAGAATCTCATCCCTTACCTATCAGGGATCAGCAGAGAAATCTCCAAGCTCCCCTCCCTGTTCCCATTCTTCCCACCTCCCCTGCTCCATCGAATGGCCGTGGCATCCTTTGCAACACTGCTATTGAGTTTAAAAACACAACAGCAGTATGTCTCTGCTAGACAAAGGGTTTCACAGTCTGTCTGGTCCCAGGGCAGGTCCTGTGGAGCTGTTCTGCTTCCTCTTTGTGACAGGAGCAGCTGACACTAGAGCTGATCAAGTACCGGAAGGTCACAATCACCACAAGCAATTGTGGGTGTCAGATGTAACGTTAATGCCACTTTACACAAATACTAACCAAGGAATTGGAAAGGCAAGTTGCTTAACGACAGTGAAGGAGCTGGTCCAGTGTAGAGACTGGCTTCCCACTGAGCTGCCTCTGCTGGCAGGGACATGGTGCTCCTACCATAGTTATTCATTCCTTCCCATCTGGATTTCTCACCTCTCCAAAGAAGAACATGTCTACATGCTTCTAAACTCACACTACCCATGGCAGCCCTTATGGCGTCTTTGCCACTATGGGGGGGGGGGTCATCTAGGCAGAGATGCTTCCTCTTGCCAGCAAGCATGGGCCACGTACCTTCATGAGTGTATTACAGTGGGATTACTGCCCTTTGGAGACCTAAGTAACACTGGCCTCTGTCCCCAGTTTTTCAATGGGAATATAAAAACGTTGCCTAATATTTCTATTCATTCCCTGGGAAGACTTCCCCACCCACAATCAACACAGTCTTCGGCCTCCAGTTGTGTCCCTTTTACAATCCTGATGTAGGCTGTGTCTCCGGTTTTCACAAAATCCCTTCCCTTACTACTGTTGTGATTTACTGAAGACACAGAGATCAATAGTGACAAATCCCTTGCACAATTCTGAAAAATAAATGACATTTCTGTAAAACATCTTCATTGTCTCAAAAGTCATGTTGGATACCAAAGGAGGGCTTAAGAGTCCTTCCTGCTGTGAAGCCTCTGGCCTGCTGCAGTGTTGTTAGTGTCCCTGAGCCTGTGGCTTGGTCCTCCATCCTCTTAAAGAGGGACTCCGCAATTCCTCATGTAGGAGGCGTTGACCTCACAGGGAAACAGATCAGATTCTGGTCCTCACTGTCTCGAACAGTTTGCGTTTTGCTTAGGTTATCTTCCACTTAAAGTTTAACAGCTGCTAAAATAATAAAAACCTCATCACACTAAAGAATTACTCACACATCTTCACATGCCTCGTTGTTGAATGGATTGAGGCTTTGCTCAGTTAGAGTCACTCTTGACAGCCAGATGCCTTCCTAATAAAATCAGACCTAAAACCTTTTGTGATCTTTGGTAAAGCAGAAAGATCCCTTCAGATTCTCCATGAAATCCTTCCCTGAGACCAAGAAGAGCAGCCGCTGGCTGACCTGTTTCATGCCTCCCAGCTCCCAGCTGAGATGACAGCTACTTTGCTCAAGGGAAACAAATCAGATTCTGGTCATCACTGCCTCAAACTCAGGGCCACTGCTCTTAAGGTCAGAAAAATGTTAATAAAAATATGTTTATGTGGATTCAAACATTTGTTTCTGTTGAGGATATTTAAACAAATTTCAATAAAGATAGATTTACTATGAGATGTTTATAAACATAGGAATTCATGAAGAATGATAACACTAAATATACATTTAGCCAACATCTATCTTGATTTTTCAAATATCATCTTTTCCATATTAGATCCAGACTTTTTTTTTCTCAAAAAAAGAGGCAGAACCACAGATACAGGATGTGTTACAACTTTGTGCAATTATCACTACATTAACAATGATTTCTCCTTTTGCACAGTTTCTCCTTATATGCTGTATCCATGTACCCATCACACACATTCTACACATGGATTAGGAGTTATGTTTTTATTCTGAATTCCCCCACAGGTTGATGCTTTGAATGACTGTTCTCCAGTTGATAGAAGTATTTGGGGAGGTGCTATAGTGCTTTTAGGATGTGGGTACAATGAGGGGAAGTCGGTCATCAAAGGCTGCCTTGTCCCACGACCACTGACTCTGCCACCACACCTTCACCACCATGATGGGCTGAAGCCCTCTGAAACCATGAGGTGAGAAAAACCCTCCTTCCTTCCTTCCTTCTTTCCTTCCTTCCTTCCTTCCTTCCTTCCTTCCTTCCTTCCTTCCTTCCGCTGCCTTCTATCTGGAACTGTGGTAAGGAAACATGAGAAGGAATTCACAGAGTGGAATGCTGAGGCTGTCTGGGAGCTGTTCTGGAATCCTGCCAACCAGGACCAGAGCCCTTGCACACACAGGTTGGAGTTCTATGACAGAGCTACATCCCACCCCTGAACGTGTTTTTATTGCAGCGTTTCCCTACTTAAAGTGGCCCTTTCAAGCACTATACATGTTGTATATGTAGTCTTACTAAGGTCTTTTTAATTGTTGTCTATAATTATTTGGTTGTATGAGTATATTTTTACCATATCAGTGACCCTGGTGTTTGAGATGGATGAGTTTTTTGTTTAAGCTACATATACAATTTCTTTCTTATTTGGATGCCATTTTTCCCCTTGGAATTCATTCAAATGTTTTATAGTTCTTGAACTTGATTTTGATATTATTTCTTTGTGGTTTTAGGATACTTAAAATATTTTATGTATATATTTTTTAATCTACCAAAAGTTCCCTCTTGTGGTTTGAGCTGTGTACTCTCCTGCTTACAGATGCTTTTCTTTCTCTAGCACAGGTAGATAACAAGAAACTTGTGGTCATGCAGGATTTCCACAGCTCATTCGTGTTTGGCCTATAGAGAGATGTGCTGTCTGCCTTTTGCAACATACCTATGAATTTTGTCTGCTGTCTGCTCATCTGCTTCTTATGTGCCAATCAAGATTATACATACACACAATGTACCCACCGCCAACACCCGTCACCTCTAATCAGCACTTTCTCTAGAGATATTATTAATACTCACTGTTATTATTATCTTTTTTCATTGATATTGTCACATTGAAGCACCTACAAAATTTTAATATCCAAGGAATAGCTAAAGCCCCACAAGATTCCTGTAGTTTTCAGAAAGCAATAAACATTCTAACTCACTAATCATGGCTTATTTACACATTATCACTGTTATCTTAACTGAGTATCTCCATTGGGCTTCACCTCTTTGCTCCTTCAGGAACAAAGGAACAATCTGTCTCAGTTCTAAGATATATTCTTTATTAAACCCAGGGACTGACTAAAAGACAGATATCCCTAACCATCTCAAGAGCTGTATTTCCAACACAATTATACCTTGAATGGTATTTTCAATATTTGTGATTCAAGTCCACCATTTTTATCAGTTGAACAATAACAGTTTTAACTGCATCTCACACAAGAAGCAATTTTTAAAACACCTAGAGCTTAAAACCACAAAAGTATTTTTCTAGACTTTCACAATGTTAGACACATAAAAATGACATAATTAAGAGATCCTATATTATATTTATAGATGTATATATTGTGAAATGATCACCACCATCAAGCTAATTAAGATATCCATCATCTTTGGGGTTTAGAAAGTGAGGTACAGAGGTTCATCAAAGGTCATATTCTCAGCTATAAGATGAATACATACTGGACACCCAAAGTATAGTACAATAACTAGAATTCACAATAATAAGTGGTCTACTTGAAATTTGCTAAGAAAACAGTATTCTCACATTTTATATATGTGTGTGCACATACATGAGTCACATGTGTACAGTATATGTATGTGCATATGGAATTCATCCATATAACTAATCTGGCTATCCCACTGACTCTGGGGATGCCTTGTCTGAGTCTTCTGAATGCTCAAATACCAGGTAGACCAGAACCCACTTTTCACTTATGTGGTGATGGGAAACCAGGCTCTAGTCTTCTACCTTTTTCACTAGGTGCTTTCACCCATTGATCAGTCACCCTGCTGCTGATGCTTCTGCTTCTGTTGCTGGTGTGTGTGTGTGTGTGTGTGTGTGCGCGCGCGCGCGCACGCGCGCATGTGCATGTGCATATATGTGTGTGCGTATGTGTTGTATGCCAGGGTCGCTATGTAGATGTCAGAAGACAACCTTCTGTCTCAGTCCTTGCCTTCTAAATTGGGGAAGAACTCATCATTTGATGCTGGAAGATCAGGCTAGGTGGCCCCAGAATTTCTAGGGATTTTCCTGTGTTGGCCTCCTACCATACTTCTAGTAGAAACATAAGGATTACAATCTCTATTGCATCCAACTTTCCCATAGGTACTATAGACCCCCACTCTGGTCATGAGGCTTTTGTGCATGTGCTTCTCTCTAGAAAGTAGACTTCCTGTGACCATTTAACTCATGATATCAAATCCAAGATATATTAAGCATTCACATTAGTTTGCCATATTTTTAATCTCATTAAGCTTCTTTGTCTTCTTCTACCCTAGGAACTCCCTTTTAATTTTGGTTGACTGACTTATCATCTTTTCTTTCCTCTTTGTTTGACAGAGGATAGGATTTAGGAAAATTTGTTGAGGACATGGAACAGATGCTTTCAAAGATTTACGTTGGATTCCTGGAGTCAACTACTTTCTTCTAACGTAAATTTTCCTTTATCTCTTCGATGAACCACTTACTGTTTCTTATGTTACAAAATATTTTCACAAGCTATTTGTGTTTTTTTTCCTTTGTTGATTCATGCGCCTCTGATTGTTTACTTCCTCCTCAGATCCTGACTACCTGTATATGCAAGCAGCTGAAGTGAATGGAGTTATCCACCTATATTTCTTCTGAATCGTTGTCCATATGCTAGGGTTTACTATGTGGTTGAATCAATGTGGATGCTTTCCACAGAGAAAAGGACTCGATCTCTCTATCATTGTCATTGGCATTCTACAATATTTCCAATCATTTTGTTAATATAAACCATGTCAAGAGTTACCAAGCAATTGTTTTGGTGACCTATAAATAGGGGTGGGTGGCTTTTAAATGTTTTTTTATCATGGGGGCAGTCCTTTACAAAACCATTATTACAAGAGTAAAGGTAACACAGTGTGTTGAAAGTGGCTATGGTTAAAATGGAAACAGAAAAGAGAAAGTCTCATAAGTGGCAGGAAGAGATGTGTGTCAACAAACCTTTCTTCATAGTTCACTGAAAACCAGCACGAGGTAAGATGCCGATCTTTGTGTCAAGCATTTCCTCCGTACAGCTGCTGCCTAAGAGCCTTTAATTAGGAGAAACTCAATACTTTCAAAATCATGATGTTGGCGAGCATCCATTTGTGTTTCGTTCTTACAAAGGTCAGTGTTTAATGCCATTAGAGCTCACTCTGGGAAGAGTGTGAGCCTAACCTCTCCCAGCCAAAAATACCCTCCAGGTCCAAACACAAATGTAACTCCCATTCCACATTAAGTTGAAGCAACATCATTTCCCTACCATCAGCAAAGCCATAAGGAACACAAGCACACATAGGGTATTTCTCTAAATAGTGCTGAACTGTGTAGATGACACTTGCGGTACTTTCTATTCTGGCCCACGATTGACATGGAAACCTACACATGACTGTGGTATGATCTCTACTGTTGTGGCTTTAATATGAAAGCTCCCCCAGAGTCTCATGTTTAGAATGCTTGGTACTAGTTAGTAACAGTTTTTAGGAAGGTTGTAGGAATGTTAAAACGTGGGCCCTGGCTGGAAGAAGTGGGTCATTGGGGTAAGGTCTACTATCTCAGGTCAGGTTACATACATGCTTCCTAGTCAGTCATGTGAACAGCTCACCTCCACCACATGCTCCCACAGTGGTATTTTATCTACGCATATTATGGGACCAAGCATTGCGAATAGAATCATCTGAAACTATGACCTTCCCCACCCAAGTCCCCTTTTAAAGTTGCTTTTGTCAGGTATTTCTTCACAACGATATGAAAAGTAACTAATGTGGTTACCTTCCACCCACAGCTGATTGGCCCAGAGATTGGCACCCACTTCACACTTGTCCAATTTACTGTCCCTTCTCCTGAGAAACAGATGACAGCTTCAGGGGAGAGCACCTACACCAAGCAGTGCCAAGAAACCTCACACTGAATACTCAGACATGACATCAAGAGAATTGATTTCGAATTGAATCCGTTTATTCTCAGTGGTGAAGAGGGAAACTCGTGTGAATGTTTACGCCAAGAGAAGCTATTCCAGTTGCAAGGCACACCCATCTGTGTCTCGGCCACTTGAATTCTTTGAGAGATCTAAGGATCTTGCAAACAATTTTGGTAAATATGGTTTGAGTTTAGCATCTGGATTTGTAAACAGTGGATCCCTCACTTCTCTAATCATATATATCAGGTCTGACTAAGAGTGAATTACCAGACTTTTTTTAGATTGAAATATAATTACATTGTTTTCCCCCTTTCCTTTCATCTTTCAAATCCCTTCCTTGTACCCCACCCCCCAATCTACCTGTTCTTCTAAGTTCATGGTCTCTTCCTTTTAATTACATACATAATTAAATATAATCTAATAATATATAGATATAAATATATTTAGCACTACATATAGTATATATATATGTGTGTATATATATATATATGTATGTATATATACATATATATATATATATATATATATGGCCATTTTTTTTTTATTTTTTGAGCAAGACAAATGATTCTCCTTGTCATCAAATCCTTCCTTTTGTCTTTGTCTCATAGTTTTCTTTTTTATTCTATTTATGGTCAGCAAATCCTTCCTTCAAAATGTGGCTTGTAAACAGTGATCACTCTGAGAATTCATCTTGGATAGTACCGTTTCCCTATGTCCAGTACTTGATTGATAAATAGAGCAAAATAGCCAGCCTCATACCTTCTATTCCAACCTTCACTCACAAATAAAAAGCCAATAGACAGTGGTCTTTTTTTTTAAACATAGGCCATATGTCAAAATTTTATTCATTTATTCATTTTATTAAGAAGGAATATAGGAAATAAAACAGAAGAGAGAAAAATAAGGCATGGTCCCCAAAAGAACTGTTGGCATCATCGAACAGCTGCTACATACAGTGAGCACACGGCTGTCACACAGCATGAGGAAAGCTGAGGAAGAGCAGGAGCAATCACTGCCCTTGTCAAAGGTGGAAGCCAAGAAAAGAAGGTCCCGGAAGAGGGTGCGATTGTGGGAGTAGCCTGGCTGTAGCCTGGCTGGAACTAACTAGGGCAGTAGAAAGAGGTGGGCTGGTTTCTCTGTTACATACAACTGCCCATGTGGCAGCAAAGCTCCTCTTCTACACCCTTGCCTTTCCAATGTCCACCCTCAACTCTGTTATGAGCACTTTCCTGCCAGCCTGGTCTCAGAGTACCATCAGCCCCAAAATAACACACAGGGACACTGTATTAATTATGAAACTGTTGGCCAATTACTAGCATTTCTTATTGGCTAGCTCTGTCTTAAATATTAACCCATAATCACTAATATATATTCCTACATGGTCTTATCTTACCGAGAAGGCCAGACTCACATCCTCTCTTCCTGAGATCACATTGTGACTCCACTACATCTCTCAGAATCCTCCTTGTCTCCTAGTCCCACCTATCTTGCTTTCCTATTGGCCAACAGGGCTTTACTCATTAACCAATAAGAGAAATATATTTACAGAATGACGTCTTTCATCATCTCCTCTTTTCTGTCTAAAATAAAAAGAAAGGTTTTTAACTTTAACTGTAGAATATATAACAAAACAGTTATCAAATAAGAACTATAGCTGACAATATTTAGTCTATTAACATTTAGCAATATTTAAAGAAAGTATTCCATCATCTGTCCTATTTTTGTGGGTCTAAAATCTTACATATAACTTATCTTTAATCCTAACTAAAGAAAACTATAACCATAACCATCAAAGACCACAGAAGCATAGTATATAAACTCTAGAACTGACAGAGACACAACTCTATCCAGTGTCCTCCTTATATATCTATGCTACAGGAAGGGGGTCCTTTCTTGGAATCCTTTCATGTACAATGAAGTTTCTATTAAAAAAAATGTGGCTCTCATGGAGGGCATATGCAGGCACATACATGAATGGAGGTGTCCTTTGTCCTACTGCTAAAATCCAGCAGCATTTGCACACTGTCCCTTTTGAGAACAAATGTAACTATTGCTTCCCACCAGTGCTTCACCATCATCTACCCTCCTTGTTCATTCCCTTTGGAGGGTACTGCTTCTGCCTTGCTGTCAGTTGCTGCTTCCATGGAATCATTAACTGCCCATTTGATGCACATAGGCTGTCTTTCTGCATTGTAGTTTTTCTTTCCAATTATTTAGCAAAGAAAAACATGCAATTAGGTATTGAGAAACAGTTTTTTTTCTCAAAAAGCACAGTTGTAGCAATACATGAGATACAAGTAGGAACCCAGCCTTGCCAATCACAGGCACAGAACTCAGGAAGTAAAGGCAGAGTTAGAGCTGGAGGCTGGGATAATGGCTGAGCCCCACACTGTTACCCCAAACATGAAAGAAAGATGAATAAAGTGATCTCCAAGGGCCCTTTCTGGGAGGAAAAAATCACAATTACTGTAACTGTGAAGTAGCTGTCATAGAACTCAATGGCATCTAATTACTGCCGTGATAAATGACATTCTTGGAAAATTATTAGTGCAATAATCAGGTGCTAGACAGCATAGAGCATACACATTGTTTTCTCTCGGGTCCTACAAAGCACCAACTGATGTGGTGGAGATGGTCCATGTGTGAGGTAAGCCCATTATTGGGAATATGGCACAATAATTTAGCTACCACTGTTTATTACAATGCACATTTTGGTCACATCTTTTACGTTGGCTCATAGCCAAGGAGAAAAAATACTTGCACTTGAGATAGAGGCTATAACAAAGATTAATAAAATACTGTAGCAGCTTTAAGTTATGTCAGTACCTTAGAGGTTGGGGGATGGGTGGCTAACTACACCACATGACTCCTGAATCGGCTGTACATGAGGGGATTGCAGGAAGGCTATCACAAGCAGACTCCTGCATGCCTTTGCCAACAAAAGCATGGATTCTGAGTTCACACTGAGCTTGAGCTTTTGAAATGAATTCAACTTATTAAGAGCAAGGGAAGCTCCCACCACTGGTAGTCTTTCCTAAGGTGGACAAAACTACAGATGACATGCATTTTTTAAATTAGAATAATAAACTAATTGGGTTTGATAGTGAAACAGATGGACATTTGGGGTGACATGAGGCAGGGAAGAGAAATAAAACTGCAATGAAGCTACTAGTCGTGAACTTTCAGAAAACAAGGAAAGAGATTCTTGGGAAAAAGAACAAGATACTGTTAAAAAAAAAAAAGAACATTAAAGAGATCAGTAAAGCTACTAGAAATCAAATTAGGAAGAAATGACTGAGGCTTTAAAAATGAAACTTGTAGGAGTCTCATAGACATAAGAGGAAAAAAATCAATAGAGAAGTCCATGGCAATAATGGCAATATTATTCTGGGTGAGGGAGAAAGCTTTCTCTGGGAGTGTAGCCCCCAGTAAGTCAACACACCTCAGTAGAAAACCACGCACCCAAGAATATTTAGGCAGCAGAAAACTGGTCTTGGATAACTAGAAAAGAAAGGATAACAAGTTAGGTAGGGAGGGAAATGGATGGAATTTAAAAAGTGTTGGGGGAGGGATAAATATGAGCAAAACACTTTGCATACAAGTCACAAAGAAGAAATTTAAAAAAAAAAAAAAAGCTTAAGCAGGAAGAGAACAGGGGCTGCTAAGAAAGAAGGCTTTCATCTTTGGAACTTACTTAAAAAGCCAAGTGCAGTAGTGCGCAACTCTAAACCAGCATGGCTCTGAGGAGATGGGAGGCTGAGACAGGAGAATTACTCAGAAGTGCATAGGCTAGCTGCTAGCCTGGTATGTTTCATATGTCAGAAATGAGATGGACACTGCTTTAAAAACAAAGTTGAGAGAAACAACTCTGGCAAGTTGTCCTTTGTGGGCATATATTGTGTACACACATTCAAACACACACACTAATAAGTTTTTAGCAAACGAGAACACAAGATCAGGAAATTAAGAAACAGTTCTAGGTTATCTAGTATTCATATAAAAGAAGGGGTTGGTCCACTCATCTCATTACCTATTGGAGTCGGTCATGGCTGGTTGAGTGTGTGTGAGTTCATTCATGGTATGGGTAAGTTCCTATGATGATGATTGCATCTAAGGGTGTGTTTCTCAGAACTTGTGTTCATACCTGTATAGGTCAGCTTCCATCACTGGGGCACATACTTATGATATTAGCTGAAAAGGGAAAAAGGTTTTACTTGGGTTTGTCTTAAATGAGAAGCTCACCTGTCCCCATGTTATATCACCCTGCTGGGATCCATATGTGACTATATAGGTGTACTGACTAATTGCCACACAGATGACCTGTGTTTCTAGGTCACTTGATCAAATGTGACCCATAAACCTCACCATAACCTATAATGTTTTTCTTTCTTAGCATGTGACTTACATAGGTGCAAGCAAAGACAGAAAGAGCAGGCTATCTGGGCAGTCACCCAAGGTCTCACAGCAACATTGGGGCAACCAACTTTGGCTAAGGCCTATATATCAGATGGCCTGTTTCAGAAGCAGGGAAACTGAAAAACTGTCTTACCCTGACTTGGCTGAGTTCCGCAGTTTTCTTTAAGTTCACCTCCTGCACGTTCAGTTAGGACAGCATGTCCAAGGTCAGCAGTAGAGGTGGGGGCATTTCTTTGCCTAAGAGGCCAGCAGCTGAGGAGAGAATGAACTCCATATGGAGTGTCATCAGTGCCCAACATACTTTCAGGGATAGCTCAGTGCTGTTAGGAACAATAGTGCCTCATGTCAACGGAGAACTAATACTAAAACATTTAAATGCTATAATCTTAGACTATGTGAAATGTACCTATTAAATGGAGATGAGAAAAAGTAAGAGGAAGAGTAGGGATGGGGAGGTTCATAGAGGCCGGGAGGCTTTCTTCCACTAGGCCATGTCCAATAGTAATCACTGTGGTGTGCTGTATACTCCATATTAGCCAGAGTTTCTGTATGCCTCTTAAATGTCAAAATCATGCTATGAGATACTGGAAGTCTCTTAGAGGAGTCATTTGATACCCAAAGAGATTAAATAGTTTACATCCATCAAACTAGAACAAAAATAGTCTAAAATTGCAAAACATGTTTGTGTTCCCAAGACTCCTTTCCAACAGAGAAAAGTTCTCCACACTCAAGTTAGTTTCCTTCATGTTATTTCAACTCTATGCACATTAGACTCTCAATGATCTCCTTTCTTTCATATTAATCATATATGTTTAGTTAAAAGGGTATATAGATCTTAAAGTTTTATTTAAAAAGTAAAGAGATACAAGCTGGATAGTTTTATGTCAACTTGACCCAAGCTAGAGTTATCTGGCAGAAGGGAACCTCAATTGAAAAAATACTTCATAAGATCCAGCTGAAGGCAAGTCTGTAGGGCATTCTCTTAATTAGTGATTGATGTCAGAGGGCTCAGTCTATTGTGGGTATTGCCATCCCTTGGCTGGTAATCCTGGATTCTATAAGAAAGTAGGCTGTGCAAGCCATTGTGAGCAAACCAGTAAGCAGCATCCTTCTGTGGCCTCTGCATCAGCTCCTGCCTTCAGGTCCCTGCCCTGTTTGAGCTCCTAACTGGACTTCCTTTGTTGACAAATGGTGATGTGGAAGTGTAAGCCAAATAAACTTTTTTCTCCCCAAGGTGATTTTTGGTCATGGTGTTTCATCATAGCATTGGAAACCCTAAAACAAGATACAAATCCAACAACTTTGTAACTTGAGAATGATAATCGTGAGACAGAATTTATTGTCAAACTATTTTGAAGAGCTTTAGCTTTATTCTAGAATCTTGTCATAAAGGGACAATGTTCCAGATTGTGTTCTATGTTGTGAATGAGGAAAAAAAGGATTTATTTCAGCTTATCATTTATAGTGATACAATTTATAGTGATAAAGACCCATCGCTGAGGGAAACCAGGGTAGGAACTAGAGAGAAGAATTGAGGCAGAAGCCATGAAGAGTGTTCCTTACCAGCTTGCTTCCCATGGCTTACTCAGCTTGCTTTCTACACACCCCAAGACCACCATACACAGTGGGGTGGGCCCCTCCCTTATCAATCATTAATCTAGAAAATGTCCCCACAGATGTGTCTGTAGGTGAATCTTATGAGGGTTTCCTTTCCCCAGATGACCATATCTTCTGTCAAGGTGACAAAAATCTAGTCAGCCCAAGCTGTGGTTTGCCTCTGGACCCTTTCCATTCTCATATCCTTGCTACCTATTGGTGAAGACATCATACATGTAAGAGGTCCGACCAAAAGAGCATCCTAGTGAACTTCACCAAGAGCAAGCTATCAGGTAGTGGGTGTGCATGTGAGGGTGAGCTGGTGAGAGGCAGGGAGGTCAGGCGCAATGTATCCACTCACATGTTTAGATTCCGCCTTGTGTTTGATTTCAGCTACTGGGTTTTTTTCAGAGGCTCCCGTAATACTTACTGAGCAGCAGTCCTTTGTCTAATTCTTTTCATTAATTGCTAGCCCAATAAACACACAGGAAAAAACTAACATTGATCAACAAAGTATGTTATAAAACTCAAGGAATTAGAGCTCAGAAGCCTATTTGGTAGGAATAAATTCTTTAAGAGAAAATGTACGTATTTATATATAGTTTCTAAATATTTAGCTGAAAGTAAATGAAAAATCAAATCTTGCTGTACTTACATAAATTTATATGAGAAATTAAGCTAGAAGTAATTTCCACAATCTCTATGAATGCAGCAGTGGCACAGATATCTCAGAAGACACCAACAGCTTTCTAATTGGATTTAAGACCTACTCAACAAGTGGTGTACCATAGCAGGTACTGAAAACACAGCTAACTGCTCAATGCTAGTGAAACTGTGATTATTGGAAGACAATTTACGACCACTAATTTACTGAACTACCTATAAGCATTTGTTCTTTTACCTGCAAGTAAGTATGGTGTTCACCCCTCATCAAGGCAACTTCTCATTGCAACAGATAGAGACTACTACAGAAAACCATAATCAGTCAAATGCAGAGTTGTGGAGCCCAGTCCCAGTGGATACATCCATGGGATGAGGAGACTCCCACACCCAAGGATCAGGAAACATTGTGGAAGAGGGACTGGAAAGAGTGTAAAAATCAGCAGATATGGGAGTATGCTGTGAGAGTGTGTTTGCTAGTAGCATCAGAAGCTATACCTGTAAAGCCTCACCAATGTTAACATCGACATGACCTCCCAAACATGAGCTGAACAAGGATGATAATAATGGGCATTGCTAGCTAGTGGGAAAACACACAAGGTCTTAATCATACACAAGGGATTATAAGCACCAGTTGTGGGAGAGGTGGTCCTTCCTAGGAAGAGTACATCATGTGTTTGTTCAGTGCCAAACGGTCATCCCTAAAAACATATGTACAAGTAACATCATATGGACTCAGCAGGTGTTATTTAGAACTATATAAAAACACATAAATGCATGCAATAACAATACTGAAAGAAAGAGGCCATTAATTAGAAGAAGAATAGCAAAGGAGGAAAGGGAAGGGAGAAATGTAAATTATAATCTTAAAAATGGAGAAAATGTTCTTAATCACAAAATATGTAACTAGAAAAACTTCAATCGACTCCCAATTAAACTACCAACCAGAAGCAGGTGAGTGGGCATGAAGAAAGGTGGGCAGGGGGTTTGCCATATTTAAAATATTTTCCATAAGGATCATGCCTCTTTTCTTTCCTTCCCTTCCTCCTTCTCCCTCCAGAGTAATTTATTTCTATCTCCCAGGAAGGAAATCCACAGCATTAAACGCAAGTCCACCAGGCTGCCGTCAGCTTCCCATCAGTTCACTCTGCTCATTTCCAGCCCACAGGAACGTGGCTGTCTTGAGGTCCAGCCCTTTCACCTGGGTAGGAGTGGAGGGAAGCTGCTTAGAGTTGGTGAGTAGGAAGGGAGCACAGCAGGTTTGCTACTGTGCGGCTAGCCTGCCTCGACATTAGGTAGGGAATGATGGAACGGCAGAAGACATCCAGCAACTCCAGAGCACTCTTGTGAGGTAACTGAACTTACAACCAAAACCCACTGGAGGGGAGATGTAGCCCCAAGATGTAGAACTCTCAACTACCTCTCCCGAACCTGCATGCTTCCACGCTGGCTGCCATGACGATAACAGAGCCAGCTCTAAACTGAAAGCCGGCCCCGTTAAATGTTTTCCTGAGAGGTTCTGTGGAGTCAATTGAAGATGGCTAAGACCGCCAGCACCCTCGGGGCCCTGGGGAGATCTGAAGAGCCTGAGAGACCCACAAAGTCTTCTAGAGGAGACCCAGAGGCAAAGGATGAGCCTGTAGAGCATGCAGTATCTTCGGAACAACTTTTAAAAGGCAGGTCTTGTGGAAGATACAGTTAAAAAGTGGTTTCAAAGGAACTGGAAAAAACAATGTCAGAGTGGAGTAGCATTTGGAGAGAAGTGGAACAGGAGGTGTGGTGGGTGTGGCTACAGGTGTGACAGCATGGCCTCAGCAGACAAAGGAGCATGCCATTTCACAGTAGAGCCCGTCCTGGAGCCGCCACCGGACTGCCTTTCAACAAGTATCAGATATGAAGAAGGACTCATTCTCGGATTAAGTCCCTCAGAAGACCTCCATGGTCCATGCTACATCCAGAGGCTATGATGATGTCTGTGGCCCATCCCACCACGGGAGGCCATGTGGATGTCTATGGTCCAGGCTGCAGCTGCAATCTGTGTTCATGTTTGTGGTCCTGTGCGGCACCAGAAACCCCATGTAAGTCCCTGCAGTTGCTAAGGCAATAAAACCTTCTTTTGAAATGGTTTCAATGTCTACAGGTTCATAATTGAGGATGAGAGACATTTAGGGCTTCTGTGATAATTCCCATCCTCCTACGAGAGAGAGAGAGAGAGAGAGAGAGAGAGAGAGAGAGAGAGAGAGAGAGAGAGAGAGAGAGACAGAGAGAGACAGACAGAGAAAGACAGAGAGACAGAGACAAAGAGAGAGGGAGGGAGGGAGGGAGGGAGGGAGGGAGGGAGGGAGGGAGGGAGGAAGGGAGGGAGGGAGGGAGGGAGATGGAGACACACACAGAGTTTGGAAGCTATTGATGATAATCTTTTAAAATTGTGGCAAAATTGCTGAAGTGTAGCTTTTTACTTCCGGTGGATTCTATAGTAGGTTGGAAGACTTAGTTATCTTTAAGGGGATGGCCACTGGAGTTTGGCCACGCTCCAGTGAGCACACAGACAACACGAGGGTAGAAGGGTGCATACAGGAGGAATGGGAAACAAGTGTGACTGGGGTGCATTGCATGAAATTTCCAAATAATTAATAAAGCTATTATGTTGGAGAAAAATAAATAAGCCACACTATAATTAATAATTGCTTACATTAATGACAAATAGTAATAGTAATCATTTTATTGAAACAAAATACAATTTTAGCTATTATTGAAACATCACCAAATAACTGAGTTTTCAAAGAATTGCATTTAGTATGCCAAAGTTTATCAACTTTAGTGCAATTATGAGTGAAAATATTTGTATTTATAAGTGCAGAGATAAAATACCTTTGGATTGGTGCAGAAACTCAAAATGGCAATGACATAAATAGCAAGGTTAAAATATTACACTTCCGTCCCTTTCTTTGGGACTGATAAAATTGTAAGCCATCCCCATCATTAAGTGCAAAGAGTTGCTGCTGAGAATAAGATTAACATCTACAAAAGATTGCCAAAGTAAAATAATTCGGATTTGGTTCATGTATCATGTGAAATGTAGGAAGATATACCCAGTGTTATCTGTGGTCCCTGCTTAGGCTTGCTGTGGACAGCAAGAAACCCATGGACATTACTACCTCCACTACCTTATAATGAACTTCAAGGTTCCATGTAACCTAAGCCTATTAGTTTCCTTTCTCTAAGCCTATTAATTTCCAGTGTCTCACAAACTCTTTCCATGTACATTTCTACAGTTCTGGTAGAAGAGGGCCAGGGTAAGGGACATAATGAGAAGTTCTGCATGTATCCAATTTACAGAGGCGTTCACAGTGGCGTGCTAAACTTTGAACTTTGAGAGGCGGCTCTTTTCTAGCTGGGAGACTAGAACAGTACTGGATCCCAAGTAAATCCACTCTCATACCGGCCACCCCACCACCCCCACAATAAGTGTCTTGCTCTACCTCAAACTAACTTTTTACTCACAGTGACCAAAATCCCGTGCCCAGCCAAGCTTTACGCTCAGAGCAACTGCTTGCTTCCAGCCGGAGCTGCTATTACACACAGACTCGCCTACTTTTGTCATGTCATCTTTGTCTGCTTGCACTATCACTGCAGTGTCCAAGGATTATATTTAGTCTATACTAATAAATTCCTGATACCTAAAATGGGGTCTAACTCTACCTGTCTCATCCCTGAGGGCATCCTGTTTTAAAGTGCAATGGTACTTCTCCCTCAGTCTCCTTCCATTGTGACTCTCCTGGTGTGACAGACTATAACCTGAAACAGCAACAGGAAAGGAAACTGAGGCAGAGTTGGTACCAGGAGTGGATCTTGCTGCGGTAGACCTGACTGTGTGACTGAGGGCTTTCGTAGGAGAAAGGCGAAAGAGTTCAGAACTTGAGGCTAGAAACGCCATTGACTGCTATAAGAAAAGTTTAGTAGACATTTCTAGTGGGAGTTTGCAAGGCAAGGATGCCAAGAGAAACATAGAGAGGGGGTACCTACCTGAGCTTCACATTTCAGAAGGGAATAAAAACTATCAGGAACTAAGCTAGGAGCCATTTGTGCAGTATTTTGGCCTGGATTGTGGTTTCAGTCTGCCTGTGTTCTGAGTGAAGCTGAACCAAAAGGTAACAGAGTGATTTGCTTGATGGAGAAAAGGTATGTGGGCAAGCTTTAAAATTCACAAAAGGAGAATACACACAGAATAGCTCTAACTTAGAACGATAAATATCATTAAAAAGAGTTCTGGCGTTATGCACTGGGGTGATATAAAAGTGTTTCCCCAGGGTCGTCACATAGAAGCCATTGCATCTGTGGCCCAAGCCAGCCAGGCTATATCTCCAGCTGGCAGCGCAACTTGGCGTAGGTGTGTATGAGAAGCTGCTTTTAAAGGCATGAAAGGCACAAGATTGAGAGGGCCACGGAGAGTAACTGAGAACTGTAACTGTCAAGCAACACTGAAGCCTATGCAGAGTCACAGAGAGGCCACCACATGAAGCTGTGAAGGTAAAAAGTCCTCTTCAGTGGGGACCCTGAGAGAGTGGCGATGCAGATCCCAGGGATGTCTGCTGGTGTGGAGTGAAGCCTATGTAAGTTTAAGAGCGAATTTAGCACACTGCAGGTGGCAGGCCTGGAGGACAGTGGCATCTTTGGGATCCCAGGGGATTAGATCGCAAGTTATGCATACTGGAGGTAGAGCTGCAGATTCCATGTTTTCCCTGCTGAGCTTTGGCTTTTGGTGGGGTCATTCCTTGTCATGCCCCAGTTCCTCCATTTTGAAATGAGGATATTTATGCTGAGACATTACGTGTTGGAAGAACATAGTAACTGTGGTTCTTTTTTTTTTTTTTTTTTGGTTGTTGTTTTGTTTGTTTCTTTTTTCTTTTTTTGCAGCAGCTCATAGTTGGCTTTAAACTTCTAAAATGGTTGGAGCTGTTAGTGATTATGGGGACTTTTCCAGTTGGATTAAATGTATTGTACACTATAAAATGGTCATAAACTTGTCGATAGAAGGGCTGGGAGGCTTTGGTTCTAAAGGAATGTGTCAAATTGACAAGGAGTAGAGCTGTGATGTTACGGGGTGGGAGGTTGCTGAGGATTGAACCCAGGGCCTTGTACTTGCTAGGCAACCACTCTACCACTGAGTTAAATTCCCAACCCCATAATCAATTTGACAAACGTTAGACCAGCTGGGGAGAGAATCCTAATAGGCTTTGCCTAGCTTAGGTTGCCCTCAGGCCACGTCTATGGGGGAATTACCCTTACTACATTAATTGCATTGGAAAGACCCACCCACTCAGGGCATTTTCTGGGCAGGTCATGCCAAGATTCTCTAAGGGTAGGAAAACAAGGTGTGCACTAGCATGCATTCACTAACCTACCGCTTTCTCTTCTTGGCCATAGATGTAGTGTGACCACATCTCTCAAGTTCCTGCCACTGTGCTTTCCCTGCCATGATGGATAGCAATCTGGAACCATCACCTTATAAAAACTTTTTTCCTCAAGCTGCTTTTCTCAGAGTATTCCATCATAACTACTAAGGAACTACGACAACCCCTGGTCTCTCATACTCACAATGTCTGCCATTTCCCTGGGAGTCCAACTGTACCAAGAGTCACTAGCTGGTCCCTTCTGTTATAAATCATCACTATAAAACATTGAACTCAGTTGGGTGATATGTTAGGAAGCTCTGATGGCGATGTGATGGTATAGAGTCGGCTGTGAAATCCCCTTTGGAGATCTCTCAATTAAGAGCACAGGGGGAACTGTAAATGACATGTGCTGAAGAGAGCAGTCAACTTCTTGGCCCAAACCCATTGTGTGCAGAGCTGTCACACTCCTAGACCTAACTTCTTAGGACAAAACAGTAACTTGTCCAGGCCACACCTCCACCTCCTTAGTGACTTTTCACTAAGTTTCTCTCTGAATTACACATTCATGTCCAATGTGTTGGGAAATCATACACCCACAACTGTTTCTGTGGAAATAACTAGCTTTCCCAGGGCTGGACTTTCACAATGAATAGACAGGCTACAAAACAAAATAAAACAGAACATCACCCTGGGCTGGAGCCAACTTATATTTTGCTTGTTTGTTTTTTGTTTGTTTGTTTTCAAAAGTGGGATTGGCCATGTAAGCAGCTACTGAAAAAACAAACACATGACAGCACTCAGCTCAGATTTGAGCCTACTCAGGGGCTGAATTGTGTTTGCTTTGAGGTTTTGTGAAAGGTCACAAGGCTTAACAAAGTTCAGATGAAACTTGGCTGTTTTTATGCCAAGCTCTGGCTCAGAACTTGTACCTTTCATGTGGTTTGGGGTTTTCAGTGCTTTGCACAGTGCTAATAAATGATTCCTTCTCAGCATGGAAAGCAATTAAATGTATAGCCTCTTGGGTTTGGATCTTAGAACCTGTATTTATTTATTAAGAGTTGGGAGAAGAGTTAAATGGCCTAGAAGAGGGATCACACATAATGAGCTAGATGAATTTGCTGATGACACCACATTTTAGATGAACAGAGGCCTGAAAAGTAAAAGAGGAAATCTCAAAGAACCAATAAAATTGGGCCATTGGGAAACTTGCTAATGAATGGAATTTAGCATTGGCCTATTAGGAATAAGTCAGAACTATTTGCAAAGCCCCAGGAAGGCCATAAGAAAAGGCCCCAGCAACATCTGCCTTCTGCTGTCAGCCTTCACCAGCACTCTGGAGAGGCCAGACTTCTCCTAGACACTCTCCAGTGGGTACTGGGCTCACCTTCAGACTCATGCTGGAAGTGAGATTGAGTAAGATTCCCCCTAGCACATTTCCCTCTAGCTGAAAGACAAATATGTTGCCTCACTTTCTAAAGGTTTCTATAACCAAGTACTATAGACCATGCGAAAACAAAAATTTATTTTCTTCAGTTCTGGAGGGTAGAAGTTCAAGCTTTCGAGGAGCTTTGGTTCTTCTCCTCTCTCTGTGTATCACTCAGTCTTCCTCTATGCAGTTCTATACCCTAATGCTCTCTCATAACAACACTGAGAATGCTGCCGAAGAGCCCTCATGCATGAGACCTCACTTGACATCGCTTAGCCTTTTAAAGACCATCACAAAGCATGGCCCTTGCAACACGAGGGAGCTGGTAGCACGTGATTAAGACACGGAAGTCAATGTCACACCCTTCCGCAGGTTCTGTGTCTGTTAGAGGTCACACCCTTCCACAAGGTCCTGTGTCTGTTAGAGGTCACACCCTTCCACAAGGTCCTGTGTCTGTTAGAGGTCACACCCTTCCACAAGGTCCTGTGTCTGTTAGAGGTCACACCCTTACGCAAGGTCTTGTGTCTGTTAGAGAAATATGAATGTGTCAAGTCCTCAGCCGGGTATAGACTGACAAGGTGGGACAAGTCCTGCCTGAAGGGAGGTCTGTCCTCTCCGTGTGTCTTACACCTTCGACCAAGCTCCTGCTGACGAAACACACAAAACAAGAAAGTGAAACAGTGATGTGGCAGCTTGGGGAATGTGCATAAAGAAACCATTTCTTTTCAAGGGCAATTCTCCATTTATCAGGACTTCCTCAACTAGAATACATTCAGAAAGACCATTTTCCAAATATTTTCCTCCGTGTACCCAGCAACACTTAGGGTTTCAATGATAAATTTGTTGAGTGCATGGTTTGTTAGCCTGTGGAAGAATTGTGATGCTCTCACAGACCTTACCTTTCAGTGGGAGATTCTCACTGTAGACAAATCTTTTGACAGGTTTTTAAAAATCCTCCGTTGTCTGTGGTAAGGCACCCGACAATGTCTAGTGTGTTGACTGTGTTGATCATGCCTTTTCTTTATGTGTTCCTCTGCCACTTCCTTGCCCATATGACTTTACAGTTCGAGTTCCTTTCATCAAGGGGCAATTTAGTGATACAACTCATCAGTCAATAGGATTTTCATAGTTGTGTCACAGACAAAGGCTTGGATAAAGCCTAGCTTTCCCATTTCTCTTTTTACTCTTATACTTGTGCACTGTTGCAATTACCAGTCTACTGGGGGACAAGAAGACACATGGGTGGAAGATTTTCACCAGATACTACTTAACTGCAAGCCAACAGATTTGATGTCCACGGCTAGGTAAGCAAGCCTTACTACAACCAGAAACAGAAATGTCCCAATCTAAATCATCAACCAATAGACTTCTCAGGTAAATAAATGGCAATCACTTGGGAAGTGGCTTCTAAAATAGCACGATTAAAGCAAAGTTTGAATGATGTAGGTGTGAAAGTTCCCAAGAACTAAAACATCATTTGGAAAAGGTATGCATTAAGGAATCGTTAAGCTTTCAACATCTTGGCCAACAAAGAGATTGGTGGGATTCTAAGAGATGGATTAAATACAATAAATGGTAGATGGTAGATGTATAAATATTTTTCTGATGGAGAAAAGATAATATTAGGAAATAAGATATGATGGTTAAACTTCATTGTCAATTTAATAGAGTTAAAAATGTCGGGAAGTCGTGAGGCATATCTTTGAGTGAGTCTATGAGGACATTTTTTAAAGTTTAACTTCTTTCTTGATTCTTTGGGAGTTTCACATCTGTACCCCAATTGCACTCCCTTCTTTCCCCCCCACACACACCCTCCTCCCCTGCAGCACCCCACCAAAGAAAATGAAACATGGCAAGCAAGCAAACAAACAAAAATAAGAACAAAACAAAACAAAAATACAACGAAAACCTCTTTGATTCTCCGTTCCTGCCTCTCCAACACCTCTTCATTCTTCTTGGTGGCATTGGGGGGGGGGGATACTCAGTGTGTCATATAGTATACCCTCCTGTCCTATGAGCTTTACTAACAAATGTTCATTGCAGTGAGTCACTGGTTTGGTTCAAGGCCTCTGGTTTCTAGCAAACGATCATCACTGGATCCTCCCTGGAATACCTCTGCGATATCCTATGACCTCTCTAAGTCATGGAGATTCTGTAGGTATTGTTCCTTCACGAGCTCCAGCAGGTCCTAGACAGGGAAGATCCTAGAGTGGGCCAAGCCAAGCTCTGGCTGTGGGCCTGGGGTGGTAGGGGTTAGTTCTAGCCACTGGGACCACGAGCTTTAGGCAAGGGAGCAGAGCGAGCTCCCTACATCCATACCCTCAGGGTTGGATTACCCACACCAGTGGTGAAGGACAGGGCTGTCTCTCCCAAGAGGAGGGGCCAGCTCTCCTTCTGTAGTATCCAGAGAGAGGGAAATCCAGCTTTCCCAGGGCCAGCAAAGGTGGGGCCTTCTGATTTCTTCTCCCACGGTTGGTTCCTAAGGCTCCCTAAGTTGTCACAGGTCACAGACATCAACACAGACATCAGCTGCAGCTGGACCATGAACACAGATATGGCTCTTGGTAGCAGTTTGGCATAAAATGACATCCTGGCTCTGGGTGGAAGCAATGGCCACTCAGGTCCACATAGTTCTGGCAGCCACACTGACACCAGACATGATCAAAGCCTCGAGTTTCAGCCCCAACCCTGAGCTTCTATGAGACCTTTGGTGACAACAGGGGCTCAGATTTCAGCACAGACCCCAGTTGCGGTACATCATGGACTCAGACATAGTCCTTGGCAGCAGCTGGGTCTGGATGTCTTCTGCCCCAGGTGGGAATGCAGACCACTCAGAACAGCACCACCCCAGCATCAGAATGGACCCTATGAGCAATCTTCTAGAGAGGCATACATGAGGCAGGAAGATCCACCCTGAATTTGGACAGCATCATGCTATGAGACGGGATCTTAGTTAGACTGAAGCAACAGCACGTGGAGTGAGGTAGGGACTCATGCAGCAAGCAGGCTGCCAGGCACCAGCACTTTGGCTTCATCTGTAGCTTAGAGATGTAAGCAGGTTTCACCTTCTGCAACTCTGGACCTCTCCTTACCATGTCTTGCCCCCATGATGAACTCTATGCCTTAATCTGCTTCTTGTCAGGTCACCACAATGACAAACGTAGCTAGTGATGGACCTTCAGAAAGAAATCAAATACCATCACTTAACCTACTCAGAAAGCTTCTGGGACTCTGTGACCTCCAATTTAAAATTTACATTCTTTTAAATTTTTAACTGACACAATTCACAATTTTAATTGATTCTTTGCATACACACACACACACACACATGCACACACACACACACACACACACACACACACACATATATATATATATATATATACATATATATATATATATATATATATATATATATTCAGATAAGTAAGTATATCTACCTCCTTGAAGATATCTCATTTCCTTTTAGGCAGACTGCTTCCATCTTCTCCCTAAATCTTTTAAAAACAATTTTTGGGCCCTTCATACCTGAGAACTTGGGCTACATCACCCTTGCTCCCTCCAGCTCACTCATTTTTGCCTCTTCTCAAATTCATGATTTATTCTGCATTATTGTTACATGTGTGTATATATGAATAGATATGAGTTTTTTAGTGTTTCTCATACATCCATGTGTGACAGACTGGCCACTTGGAACTGGACAACTTGTAGGGGAGTTCACCCCTGGCAGAAACTGATCTTAACGCTCAGAGGACATTGGCTGCTTTAGTACCATGTGGGATTACCCTTGTCCACATTGGCATGTCAAATGGTATTGTCATCATGCCAACCTTACTCATGAAACTGTGTCGTTGAGAGTTCATGTGCAGTCATGTATAGTAAATACTTTTGCACAGCAAAATAAACAATCAATTACATGAAGAGGAAGCCTACAGAGTAGAAGAAAATATTTGCCATCTATACATGCAATAAAAGACAATATTCAGAATCTGCAAAGAACTTTAATAAGAATCAAAAAATGACCCAATTGAAAATTTTACATGAATAAAAAGAGAGAGTTCTCAAGGAGGAGAATGAGGAGGAGGAGGAGGAGGAAAGGAAGAGAAAGAGGAGGAAGAGGAAGAGGAGGAAAGGAGGAAGAGGAAGAGGAGGAAGAGGAGGAAGAGGAAGAGGAGGAAGAGGAGGAGGTGGCAGCGGAGGAGGAACAAACAAACCAAAATAACTAAGAAAGATCTTTAAATGAGTTCAACGTCCATAGTACTTGGAGAAATGCAAATTGGAACTACTCTAAGATTTCATCTTACCTCAGTTAGAATGGCTAAGATCAAGAACACATCTGGCAGGGGCCCGTAATAACATGAGGAAAAGGGAAGCTTCATTCCCTGTTGGTGGGACTGCAGACTGGTGAAGCCAATATAGAAATCAGTGAGGAGAATCTTTTACAAACCTAAAGCTGAATCTACCATATAACCAATCTATACCACTTTTTGACATATGCCTAAAGGACCTGACATCCTACTCCACAGATACTTGCTCAACCACGTTCATTGTTGCTATATTTACAATAGCTAGGGGATAGAAACAATCTAAATGTCCTTTAACCAATTACTGGATAATTAAAATGTGGTATGTGCACACAATGGAATACTAGTTGGCTATAAAGATAAGTGAAATCATGAAATGTACAGGTAAATTTATGAACTGGAAAATAACATCCTGAGTTAAGTAACCCTAACTCTGAGAAACAAACTAGCACACCTCTCTTATTTGTGGATATTCAAGTTTTCATTATTAGTACACAATGTGCCAGGCATTGCTGTCTGATCCTTGAAAATCTCCATCCAGATCTACTGTCCTATAAGCCATAGAGGCTGAGCTCCACAGACCATGTCCACCAGACTTAGTGGCTCCTGACTTCTAATTGGGTTGGCCAATCAGACAGCTCAAACTGGAGATTGAGAATTGGGAAGACGAACTTCTGCATCTGCATTCCACAAATTTTATCTTGCTGAACTGTTTGTGTCTCTCTCTCTCTCTCTCTCTCTCTCTCTCTCTCTCTCTCTCTCTCTCTCTCTCTCTCTCTCTCTCTCTCTCTGGTAGGGTTGCTGTGGCTTCTACAATGTATTGCCTTTCTATAATCAAAGCTCTCAGCATCTCTAGTTACTCAATTTCTCCCGCACATAGGGATAGTAGACCTTCTGGCTCTTGATAATCTTGAAATATTTTATTCCTTTTTCTTTAATCAGCACATTCACTATGAAAGGCCCTTTATCCAAACACTGTGAAAAGTCACTCATTTGCTCCTTTTAGGATGCCATCTGTTTCCTACTAACACTTTCTGATGCATAACTCCTCCAGCCTTGTTCGTCCCTTTCATTCTCTTTCCAAGACCCTGAGTTTCCACCTCAGCTGTATCCTTCCCTGTGTTCTCTTTCTTCTTTCCTCTACATGGCCAGACTCATACTGCAGCTTCTCCCAGACAGCATCCCTGGCTGCTGCCCCACCATAACACCCTTCCCCTCCCAATTACATTAGCAATTCCTCGCGTGCTCCATCCCAGCCTTGATCCTAGTGAGGATGTCTAAATCCCCAATATGAGAAGAAAAACAAGATCTCAACGCATTGAACACTAATCTCTAAAATCAAGGTTGCTAAATATACTTGATGAGGGAATGGCACGTGTGATCCCAACATGATCACAAAGGTTTTTAAAAGTAAAAGAGAGGTACTGGGGATCTTTAGTGAGTAAGCCCTGATTCTTTGAAAACAGAAATGCCCTTAAACTAAAGAATGTGGGCAGACTTCAGCAGCTAGAAAAGGCAAGAGATGGGTTCTCTCCTAAAAGTTTCAGAAGAAACACAGCGCCCTGATTTGGATAAGGACCAGTTTGGACTCTGACACAGAACTTCAAAATAATCATTTAAGCCACTAAATATACAGTGAGAGGCTACAGAGGTGAAAGAATGTAATAACCCCATCATGTATTTAGATCCTAGAGGCCAGGGGTCATGTCTCCCATTTGTCATCCAAGCTCCTTCAACAAACTGAGTATTTCTCAAAAATCTTTATAGAATAAAAGAGGATTCAACCTGTCATATCTGGCTGCTTCTGGGTGTATTTGTCTTGTAACAATAGTTTTTTTCTTTCCTGAAAGAAAATATATATACTTGCCCTTAAACTTTTTAAAAATACATTTTAGTTATCAATCTACCGTAAAATCACTGAGAAACAACAACAAGCCATTTGCCAAGGAGAACAAGGATGCAGGAATTTCAGGGCACCCACAATGTCTTTCCTCTCAGCAAAGTGCCTGTGGTAACTGTGGCCTGCCTTGGGACATGCCAAGCTCCCCAGATGCACAGGGAAGGCAGGGAAGGAACAGATTGTTCCCCTAGTGCAGCTGGCCTTGGTTTTGGCTAGATCTGGATTCCTAGGTCTCACGGGCACTGGCTGCTACAGTCTGGCATGAGACTCCATCTCAGGCATTTCCAGAGCGCTGTTCTCGTACTAATCTGGAGCAGACACCTATCATCACCACAATCTTGTTCTTATAGCAGCAGCAACAACAAATGACCTGCAAATCCCACAATCTGTCCATGAAATGAGAGCTAGCTCCTTGGTGCAAAGCCCATTTGACTTTCCTAAGAGCTCTGGACCAGGAGCCAAGAACCCCAGGGTCTTGTCAGGGTCTGTCTTGGCCAACAATGTGACCTTGACTGATTGGCTCCTACAGCATGTGAAAGGAATGGGCTTCTGAAGTCACTGTAGCCTCTTGAGTCCTAAGAGACTGTGACAGTTGTACAGTTCTCAAACACGCTGATGCTTAGAAACTGCCAGTGACAAGCTATTCCCACTAATGATAGCATTTCACCAAGACAGGCAGAAAGACAGTTAAAGGCTGTTTTAAAGAGTGAGAGGGCGGGAAGAGAATCTAATTCATTGAGCGTGTAATAAACAGCACGTTTTTTCTCTTACCTCAGCTCGCAAATACTCCAGATCAGAGGCTCACAACATATTCCACCAAAATACCTCTGACCTTGGAGAAGAGTGATGAAAACCTGTATGAATTAAAAGCCTGTAATAGGAATTAAGCCCTTAGTACTCCAATAGCAAACATGAGGTTTGAACCTAAGGCTTCACATATGCAACAAACCTACCAAGCTGAACCCACCGCACTCTTTACTTCATATTTTGAGACATGGTCTCACTAAGCTGTCCAGGCTGGACTTTTACTTGTCATCTTCCTGCCTCACCCTCCCAAGTGCTGTGATGACAGGCCTATGTCACCAGGCTTACCTTGAAATCTCATGTTCTCATAAAAGGGTGTTCTAGTCACTGTTCCATTGCTATGGGAAGTCAGCACAACCACAGAAAACTCTTAGAAAAGGAAAGTGTTTAGTTGGAGGTTTGCTTTCCATTTCAGAGGCTTAGGCCATTATCATAACAGCCAAGAGCAGGTGGCTGTAATGGAGAGCTGGAGAATAAGCAGTAGAAAACTGCGTAGTGTCCAGCGGTCATCGAGAGAGGACAGAGAGAAAAACAGAGAGAGGACAGGGAAGCGAGAAAGACTGGGCCTGGCATGGGCTTTTGAAACCTCAACACCCACCCCCAGTGACACGTGTTCTCCAACAAGGCCACACCTCCTAATCCTTATAATCCTATCAAGAGTTCCACTCTCTGGTGTCTAAGCATTCAGATGTGTGAGCCTATGGAGGGCTATTCTTATTCAGCCACCACAAATGAATGTGAATCGTATGTTCTACACTCCATAAGCTAGGGTTCCTCTTCTTCCATAGGGGAAAAAAATGGTCACTGTAGAAAGATGCACTCAATTAAGTCCATGGTTACAAAATTCTAGGCCTCTTCCATTGGTCTCTGGGATGGGTGCTTCTGTCCAAAAGCAAGGAGAAAGAATCTGGAAATTGAAGGGCATGATTTATTCCTCTACCCTACAAGGTTGTAAAAAGTCTGGTTTACAACAGCTTGGAAAGAAAGAAAGAAGATACATGAAAGTCCACTCACTTGGCAGATAGGTATGATGGACACGCAGAGAGTCTTGTCTTCACGCAGCCTGCACACGAAGGGGAACCATGTCTGTTTATTCCTCTGCTTAAACTTTAAGCAGGAGGGTCTAGCCACAGAGAAGCTGTGAGCCGAGATGGGATGAGGTGAGGCTTAACCACAGAGCAGCAGGGTAAGAGGGAAGTGTGTGAGAGACCAATCACGGTCAAGTCTAGATACAGAGGATCAGTTGGAAGAAGAGGGAGTCCCACACTCATCTGCGATGCTGCGAGCGAGCTGTGAATGGGCTGGTGCATGGCTGCTGCATAGCAAGTACTAGCATTTACTCATACAGCAGCTACTACCACCATCAACAACCACCAGCATCAGTGTTTCCCGGGCAGGAGAGCAGATGCGCACAGAGATATCAAGGCTCTGAGAAGAACCGGACAAGCTGGAAAAGATCCAGAGCTCAACAAGTCGTACAGAGCCCCTGGAAAGAGACTCGGAAGGGAACATTTTCCTGTGCTAAAAGGAATAAAGAGAGGAAGCAGTGTGAGCACAAAAGGAAGGAGCAGAGAAGGACATTGTGCGGCAGAACAGAGGCTGTGAGCCCATGTCCACACTTAGACTGCCACATCTGGTACCTGGAAAACCCAGTAGCGCCCCTGAGTCTTCTTCTGCCCCAGTTAAGAAGGGAGACTATGTCTCCCATAGATTGAAATGAGATCATCCATGGGCTGTAAGAAACATTAAGTATTACTTTCTTCCTGTTTTATTAGCTGTTATATTAATAAAGTAAGTAAATGATGCTTTGGTCATCGTTAATATATCTGAGATTGGGCAGAGAACGAGTCAGAAAAAAATGCATTGTTGGAGTCTGAGGTTTTGAATTGGAATGAACGAGAAAGGGAGAGTGAGGAGGAGAAAAGTGGAGAAGAGAGAGGAGTGCAGAAGGGAGAGATGGAGGAGTGATGGGAAAAGGAAAAGGAGTCGTGGTGACCATGGAAGTGGTGGAAGAGGTGAAGGGGAGAGGAGAGGGCAGTGAAGGCAGGGAAGAGGAATCCTGGTAGTTATCAACGAGACAATTCATCGTGGGACTATTCCAAAATAAATCATCAATTGGCTCCTTCCTCGGCTGTCCCCACTTGTCAGCCTGATCCTCCAAGGCTAACATCCTCCAGAGGCCTCTGACCCCAGTTTCTTCTCACTTTCAAGGTCTTCTTGAGCGATGTCATCCTTCACTGACTACTCATTCTTTAATCATTGCATGTTTATTTCTGGCCGAAATGTCTCTTTTGAGCTACAAATTTGACCTATGTAGATGAAAGTCAACACAAAATAAATCTTAAATCTCAGCACCCATAAAAATTCTACAGTTTTTACTCTCTTATTTCGTTGCCCCCAGTCAGAAATGTAGAAATCATGGGTGAATTCTCCCCTTCTCAACCCTGACACTTCTTCTCCATTAATTGAATCGTGTTTTAACCTCAGATTCTTGCATGTACTGCCTCAGCCCCAATCCTCCATCCTCAACCCAAATCTAAGAAAAGTGGCTTGTAGGCCTACCACATGCCAGGACCACAGTCTTCCTATTAATCTTCTGCAATCAGGCCAGCATGGTGTGATTCATGGCATTTCCTAGGGCACATTCAAGGGCCCCTCTCCTGTGTACAGATAAAATATTAAGTCCTTATTGGAGCATACAAAGTTCTCCCCTTGGCAAATGCCTATCTATGTTATTTACCTTAGCACTGATGGAATTATAGCGCTTGGGTAGAAACAATGAGGCAATGGTTTCTCGCCTACTGAAAGATTCTTGGAGAGAGGGAGTCATCATCATCAGATGTGTACCACTGGTCCTTGGGCACTTCTAAATCCATGGTCACCCACACAGCCCTAGCTAAATTCATTGTGTCACAAAACAACGTGAATGTAGGAAATAGAAGCATAAGAAGGAGGGGGCATTGGCAGAGGTAGGAGGAAAGAATACTTAGAATGCATTTGTACATTATGAAACTGTCATGGAGCAAATTTAATTAAAAGAAAAAAGTTGAAAAATTGAGAAAAAAAAGTGCTGGACTTCCGAAGTCAACAGCACCTGCATCACCCACACCAAGCAGCAGTGCTGTGTTGAGCCATGCTTCTCTAGAGCACTTTCAGAGTGTTAGAGCTTTTAGTTGATGTGCTGAGTCTGAGTACCCTCTTCTAGCTGACCAGAAGCAATGGCCAAGGTGCACAAATGACACCTTCCTGAAGGAACTACCACCGTTCTGCTCCCACAGCAGAAGGTAACATGCATGCCCTGTGCATTCTGCTCAGAATGCTGCCTGTAGTCATCCTTCCAAACAAGTCATGCTCTTCTGCCCACAGGCAAACTCCTTTCTCTTCATGTTCTTTGATAGATATCCATAAACAAAACTCCTGAGTCTTCATGTCAGATGAAGGTGTAGGGAGCACGGAGGCTTGTGGTTTGATGTCAAGTGTCCCCCAGAGGTGTTTGTTTGAATTCATAGTTCCCAGCCAGTGCCTCTGTTTGAGCAGCTTGTAGAAATTTAGGAGGCAGAGCTCAAGGAGGAAGTGAGCCACTAGAGGCAGATCTTTATAGCCTGGCACCACTTCCGCTCACCCTCTGCTTCCTGAGTACAGATGCAGTGTGATCCCACCAGCATCCTGCTCCTACCAATGCGCCTTCCCTGCCGGCTGCCATATCTTCCCCACCACGATGACTGAATTTCTCTGAAATGGATGTCTTGTGTTGTATTAGAGAAACAGAAACGTAGCTAAGACAGGACCCTCGCTTTGAAGGCATCATGTTGCATCTATCACTTTCCTGGAAGAAGAAACACAGATGTTTGAGAGGACTGAGAATGTTTAATAGGCAGATTTCTGAAAGTACAGAAGATGGGACATAACCTCCTTGTGCCTTCTCACACTTGCTATGTACTTAATTTTTCTACTCTCTCTGGAATAAATAAGTAAATGGACTGAAAGATCATTTAAATTTTTTCTTTTAGAAATTCAAAAGTGTAAAATAACTAGAAAAGCAGTGACACTGGTCAATATCTACCCTGACGTAAATATTCTCAGAGGCCATATTTATTTGGATTATTATATAATCTTCAGGGCTCAATGAATATAACCCACCTTAACAACAAAAGCAAATAGTAAAGAAATAGAATATGAAATTAGAGACCTATTATAAAACTCTCACAGGTCTAAAGGACAGAATTAATGATCCAAGTAAATTTCAACTTAGAAGCCTTGAAAGAATGATTGAATACTTAGAGAACCATCTCATATTAAATAAACTAGAAAGCCTGGCTGGTAGCTCTTAAAGTGTTTCAACATTGTAGATGCTGCCATTGTCAAAACATCACAGTTAAAATTTCTTCAGGTTTTCTTAACCTGTTACAAGTCTCTCTGTTACAAGATGAGCTTGGTCTTTTTTTAAAAAAGGGTTCTTGATAACTGTTGTTACATCAGAAGGCTTTAACTATCCAAGATAATGTAGTTACAGCTTTTGAAACCCTAAGAGAATGACTCAATCTAAGAACACATTTGAGATAAAAAAAAAATTTCCCAGTGGAAGCTTCATTCATTCATTCATTCATTCACTCACTTGTTTCAGAAACTTTGAACACCTGCTCTGCAGAAACCACACTGGGTAAACCAGCCCCCCAGCCCTGTACTGATGATGTTTCTGGCAAGAGAGCTGATGTAGGGATGATGAACAGTGTCTAGGAAAGCAAAGCCAACTCTCCTCCAGTTCCTTTCTCTTTTTTTAACAAGCAGATGTTAGGTAGGTGTGGATGTAAATGGATACACAGAGGCAGAGATGAAGGCAAAGACTGATAGTGCTGAAACATCTAACTAATCAGGGTAACTGTTTAACCAACGGTAGAATGAAATAAATCAAATATAACGAAGGTAAAAGAAACTCCAATTAAGCAAATGATGAACAGAAAGAAGAAAGGGGTCCTGAGAACAAAAATGCCTTGTCCTCTGGAGGGACGAGAGCAAAGCAACAATGATAAAAGGGGTAGAACTAAGCTAATCCAAGACGGAAAAGCATTTTTCAAAAGTAACTGTGGCTGATTATGGTAATGTGACAATGGCTACTTAGAGAATGCTTAGTCCCCTTAAAATTAATTTTAAGTAATGATGTTAACATTCAACTTTGAAATGATTTTTTAGTATGAAAAGAAAATAGCTTAGGTCATCAAAATGTATAATCTCAAGAAAAACAAAACATAGATTTTCTTCAGATTTAGGTTTCACTACATTTTACTATGAAACAAGAAGTACTAATGTGCTTATCTGATGACCAAAGCTAAATTAGCATTTAGATACAGGAAGGTGAAGAATAAGCAAAATGTTTTAAAATTAGCTATTTTACTATGTCATTTAAAATTTAAGGTTTGAGAGTTTCAAAGGTGTATATAATGAATTTTAATCCTTATCCCCAGTTACCTCTCAGCCTCTGTCCTTCTCCTATTAAGTCCGTGGGGGTAAATACAGTATCAGGCATTAGTGCGTTACTGTTGAGAAAGCCTTAGACCTAATCAGATCATTTATATCACCATTGCATTAGTGGACACTAGATGCCATGATAGCTCTATTTTAAAATATAAAATAGAAAGACAAGACAAACCGTCTTGTCAACTTGGCATGGACTAGTGTCATCTAAGAGGGGGGAACCTCAATGAAGAAAATGCCTTAAAATCTGACTGTCAGCAAGCCTGTAGAACACTTTCTTATTTAGTAATTAATATGGGAGGATCCAGCCCATTGTGGGTGGGGCCACGTCTAGACAGGTCATTTTGGGTTCTTTAAAGAAGGCTGAGCAAACTATGAGGAGCAAGCCAGTAAGCAGCACTCCTCCTGGTCTCAGCATCAGCTCCTGTCTCTGGGTTCCTGCCCTGTTTGCAATAGTAATCCTAACTAAGACACAAATCAATAGCAATGACGGGACCTTTCCCAGGTGGCTCACGGTGGCTGTGACTGCATGAACAAGACAAACACAGGATCAAGCACAGATGGGGGTGGGTTAATAAAGAACCCCATTCCCCAGCTGAATTGCTATTGACAACTAATGGCCTTTGGAGAAGGAAGAGCCTTTTTCCTTCAGAATTGAGGCATGTGTGAAGTTATGCATGATCCATAGATGGACCCACATCTCTGCACATATGGGAAGAACTATCTGGACTCAGAGTTTAAGGAAGTGGTCATAAACTTGAAAGAGGAAATGATGGAAGGTATAGGGAAGAAACTGGAAGAAAGGAAGCGAGGATGAATTTAATCAAAACACATTATATGGGTAAATATATGAATTCCAAAGTAATAAAATTACATAGATTGTCATTATTTGGATCAGCTTTAGAAGTAAAATTGTGTTGTGAGTGGTGCTGGACACCTTTAATCTCAGCATTCAGGAGGCTGATCTCTGCTAGCTGGAGTCCAGCCTGACCTATGAAGAGAGTTCCAGACAGCCAGAGCTTCATATTGAGACTGTCTCAACAACAAGAAAATAAGATTTTCATAAATTTTAAACCACTCAGAGGTAAAAGTGAAAAAGAGCTAATTTACTGTTTGTGTGTTTGTTTGTTTAAGTAAGTCTCTATGGTTGTACTAGCAAGCCTAGGATTCACTGTATAGCCCTCCTGCCTCTGCTACGAGTTAACCCTTGCATGGCCACACTTGGCTTTGTCTTCTTTTTGCATTTGGTGTGAGGTGAGTTCACAAGGTTGCTGGATATTTGCTTGTGCTATCAGCTTTGTTCATTGACAATAATATGATTCCTTAGACCTTTTTGAACTCTGTTGCAGGCCACTAGACATATGTGCCTATCTTGAATCAATGCCATACTGTTACATTATCTACAGGTTTATGTGTTTTTCAGGATGGATTAACTGGGTTCTCCAATACTCCTATTTACAGGTTTGTTAGCTATTCTGGGTTCTTTGCATTCCTACACAATGTTTTGAATTACCTTTTCAACTCCTTCAAAGGAGTACTGAGATTTTACTAGGAATTCTGCTGGGCATATAGGTCAATTTGAGGAGAACTGTCTGATTGGAAACCATGAACCCTTTAATTCTCTTCCCGTATTCAAATCTTTCATTAGCAATGTCATGTACTTCTTTTGTTCAAATTATTCTTCAGCATCTTATTCTCTTTGATATTATAGTCAATGGAATGGCAGTCTCATTCCATTTTCCATGTTTTCATTACTTACATTTCAAAACACAGTTGAATCTTTGGCCTTTTAGCCTGTGCCCATCTGGTTTTTCTTATCAATTCTAATAGGTTGGTTTTCATTTTGTTTTGTTTTGGTTTTGGTAGAGTATGTATAGAAGTTTTACTTATTTTTCAAAAAAATAAAAATAAGCAAAAGGATAGATGGAATAATGCTGTGCAAGCATTAAGAATACCTTATGTTAATATTTCACAAGAAACACTATAGTGGATGGAGATAGCTGTGTCATAATGATAAAGCAAAAGTAGTATGTTAGTAAACCCTGTGCAGCTCCAATAACAGAATCTTTTAACACATGAAATATAATTTAAAAGAATTGAAAGTAGAAGTAAATAAATAAATTTGTAAACATGCCTGGAAATTCCAACAACCATCTCACAGTGATTAATTAATAAAACAAGTAGACAGAAAATCAGTAAGATATGAAAGAAAGATATAAAAGATTCACCAACCAACTCATATTTGTAGGTCATCTCACTCAATAACATCTTCAAACAGATTGTTCAGTACATAAGAAATAGTCATTGAAAAAGATAATTTTTAGACTAAGAGACAAGCTTAATAAAATTAAAGTGACTGAAACAGTATAATGTATGTTCTCTGACCACAAAAGAAATCAGTAACAGAAGGGGGTCTGAAAATAATTTCCAAGCATTTGGACCATAATAAATTCTTCTAAATACTGAGAGTTAAAGAAGAAAGCATAAGAGAAATCTATTTTTAAATGAATAAAGTTGAAACGATCTTAAAAATTTTTGATATGAGTTAAAGAAGTTCTTCAGGGGAGATTTATATCATTAAGATGAATTGCTTATTGCACAAAACAAAGAAGATCTCAAGTCAAGAATCCAAACAAGTTATGAAAGTAGAACAGAAGTGAGTGGAATCCAAGTAAGTGAAATAATGAGAAATTAATGGATGGAAGATAACAGAGAAGCTTTAATAAAGTAATAATTTGATTCTTTGAAATATTAATGAAGATAAACCACTTCATGTGTTGACTAAGAAGTGAATCAAAAACACGCAGAGGAAAAAAAATTAAAAGTTATAAACTTTACACTGATTTAATATTTTTGATAAAATACATTTCTATAAATCAGCTGATTCCCAGCTGACACAAAAAGAAATGGAAAATCTGGCAATCTTGTGTTTTTTTAATGATTGATTTTATTCATTAAAATTGTTTCCAAAATATACATCTATGCCTGGTCCTGCTGGCAAATTCTGCTACACAATTAGAAGAAGTCATACCAATTATTCATTAATTCTTTCAGAAGCTAGTAATAGAGAAAAGATTTCTTGATTTGTCTTATGAGGCCAGAATAATCCGGAAAACAAACAAATAAATAAACTATTTATTATATCTCTCAGTACACAGCCAGAAATAAATACCTGTTAATGGATGGTTTAACTGATACGCAAATGCTATTTTCCACGCTTGTATCTTCCACACCTTTAACAACAATTGACATAACAATAAGAGGATCATCAAGACATTTATCCAACAGCAGAAGTTCCTTTGTGGTAATACTTTGCTTCTACAAATAAAGCCTGTCTGGAGGTCAGCGAATGGAGCTTGCCACTAGCTAACAATAGAGGTCTGGAGGTCTGTACAGACAGACAGTGAAATAGCTGGGCAGAAACAGGATCTAAGCAGGGAGAAACAGGAACTAACACTCTTACCTGCTGAGACACTAAGGAGGTAAGGTGTGATGGTGGCTTGTCCCTTTTTCACTCTGATTTCTCAGCATTTTTCTCAGTATCAATTGTATTATCTAGACCAATGAAGAACTCCACTTAAAGTTCCTGAGGCCCAGGATACACATTGCAGTGGTTATGACAACATTCAAGTCCCAATGACAGGTACTGGCTGTTCTTTGTGGCTGGTTTCCTTGGCCTTTGTCCAAATTTGAGGTCCTAGATTTGTCAGTTCTGTAGACTACACAAACATTTTTCAACAAATACATTTCTGCTTAATTAGCAACTAAGAACATGAACAACAAACCTATCCATGTTATCCCTGTATTATTGTATCTATAATCTGGACTTGTGTTTATGCAGAAACGGCATCAAAATGTGATTTACTTGGACAAAATCTCCCCTCAAAAAATAAGGAGAATTTACGATTGTGATTCGGTTCTTAACAGGGTCACCCACAGCACGTTTATGTACTAAGCTGCTTCAAGTCCTAAGCTAACTAAAGCATGTATAAATGTTATTAAATAAATAAACAAATAACATAAATAAAACTCTAGGGGCATTATGCCCTTTTTAAAAAAAAAACATTTTTAAGCATCCAACTCCTTAGCTATTTGCAAATTTGCTGAGAAACCATTAGTATGATAATTATTAATATTACTAACTACATTTCAATCATCAAGAATCAGGAGCCCACAGGATGTCCACTTAGCACAGTTTCTTTATTATTTAGAGTCATCTTCTGCAGAGTTACAATAAATATGTTACTAAATTGACCACTGAGACCATATATTAATGGTTGAAGTACAGACTTAGACATAGCCCTGAATCCTAGCTGCACTATTTGTCACCGGCACGATCCTGGGAAAGTTACTTAATATTTAAATCATGTAAAACATTTCACAGAAGGCTTGAGGCTAGCAAGTTCCCCATCATGCCTGTTGTCTATGGTTAGAACTGTGACTCTAGAACTTCATAGCTAGTGCCCATTGCTCTGAACTCATTGAGCAGCTTCTTTTCGAATCCAGTTGTCATTAGTGAGTTTTGGCTGTGGATTAATCAGCACAAGCATGGAAATACAAGGTCACCTGCCCAAGAGAAAGTCCTCTATGTTTGTCTCCTCTCATCCAGAAATGCTTTCACACAAGATCCATGGCCCTTTCAGATGCATCAGCATATTGAGAGAATTTGGTCACCTTTATGCTGTCCAGTTGAGTTCTCGGTAGCTTCTGTTTTGAGAGTGTGTTTTCTAAACATCTTTGGTAAACGGAGGGTTTTTTTTTTGACTTTCTGCCCACGACACTGAGAGTTTTCTTTACAGAAAAACTAATAGAATAATAAATCTAAAATGTCTCTCTCTGTCTCTCTGTGTCACTGTCTCTACCTTCTCTCTTGTCTCTCTGTGTGTCTCTGTCTCTCTCGTTGTCTCTCTGTCTTCCTCTCACTTTCTCTCTATCCCCTTGCCCTCATCCTTCCTCCTTCCCTCCTTTTCTCTCTCTCTCACTGTTCTCTTGGCACTGCCCCTCCTCTCAGACTGTTAGGCCATTGTGTTTAATACAGTTCTCTTGACTCAAGCACCATTACTCACACATTACTGACTTTACTTTAAACACTGTTGGCTAAAATGACAATTTATCAAGACTGTTTTGCCTAGCAGTTGAAGGTAATGTATTTTCCTGCTGAAGGGCTTGGTATTTATTATCTGGGCAGCAAGTTGGTCAGGACATTCACACTCCAGGGCCCTGCCGTGAGCCCAACTTCCTGGCTTGCTCCTCCCTCTTGTGTTCTGAAAGAGGGACACAATCTCAGGCTCTATGTCATGGCAAAGGAAGGTGACCGCTCCCCGCCCAGGGGAAGGAAGACCCACAGCTCTGAGGGGACAAAGCCAGCAGTCCCAGGGAGAGAAAGGTACCCTCAAGCCTTCCTCTCGCCTGGCCAGGAGAGACAATGCAGTGTGCAGACCAGAACTCAGTACAAAAGGACGAGCATGACCCCCAGCCTCACCAATTGGCAAGCGGTAACTCAGGTAAGCTGGGGGCTGCTGGAGAGTGGAAACACCCAGGCTTCTGGTGCAAATAAGGAAGTGATTCTTACCCTTACATAGAGCAGTGCTTGTAGTGCAGAACAAGGTAAAGTGTGTCTTAGTCAGGCCCTCCTCGGGCTCTACAGCACTGCCCTGCTGAAGGGGAGTCCCCAAAGATCAGGCCACTGGAGGCATCCCGGACTTGGGACAGCATCTCTAAGGGAAGTAAGTGATGTGGAAGACAGAAGTGTGTGCCCATTCACACCGAGGCACTAGCAGGGAAGTGAAGATTCCCCGCCGCAAGCACCCAGTGGAGGAAATGGGGTGCAGTATGAAGAGACTATTAATTTCCTCGAGTTCTCTTAATTTCCTGGGTGTCTTATGGGGTGGTGTCCTGTGGGGGAACTGCCAGGTCACAGGAGTGTGAGCACACACGTGAACATATGCAGGAGCAGGGGACGAAAGGGCATCAGGTCATGACCTTTGTGAGACACTCACGAAGACTAAAAACTCATGGAGCAGATTAGGAGGGAAACTCCAGAGAGGTGGTCAGAAGTGCTGAAATTTGAAGCGCCCACCTTTGCATTGGTGGAGATTTCACAGCATCAGCACCTCTCTGGGTACCCAGAGCAGCCTAGTTACTAGGAGGCAGGACTTCAGTGTCCAGAGTCTGCCAGCCGGCATAACCTATCTTAATCCCTAAGAAACCTGACTCCTACTAGAGACACCCATATGTCAACTCAACTTTCCTTTCCACTGTTGTCATGATTTAACATTGCTAAAGAAATGAGTTGGTGAACATTCCTCCAGCACAGAGCAAACATCTCAGCAAAGCAACTCTCTAAGCAATCATAGCTTTGAGATGTCCAGTGACAGAAAACTGACAGTCACCCGATGGCCAAGCAACAGGAAGTGCCCACATTCCTCCTGAGATTGCATCAGTGTGGGAACCAAGAGAACACAGCTCAAACAAACTGCATAGCAAGTCATCAGGTCCTGGCTCCCAAATCACCTCACCCCACCACACATATGCGTACACACATGCGTACACACACACTCAGGCATTCACGCATGCATGCACACATATAACACATACAGACACACACTCACACACACACACACACACATGTACACACACATGCACACACATGTGCATACACACAAGCACACACACATGTACACGTGCATACATACATGCACACACACAGCACACATGCACACATACAGCACACATACACATGCACACACATACACACACATGTACACACACATGCACAACACATGCACACGTGCCTACACACATGCACACACACGTACACACACATGCACACACACGCACACACACGCACACACACGCACACACACGCACACACACACACACACACACACACACACACACACACACTGGTCAGTCATTGCAGGTCCCAGATCATTGTTTTGTTGAGTCCACCATGAAACAAAAATTCTTTCCAGATCCTTGATTAACCTTATTAGAGCTCATAAAACCCAAAGTATTTCAATATGTCCAAATATCTCTATTTTCTTGTAGATATTTGTGGTCGGGGGTGTTTTTATTGTCAGTTTTCAATTAGTAAAGGAGTTTGGGGCAAAAGGAATGGAGAGCCATGCAGAGTATTGAAGCAGAGCTTCGTAGTGATCTGCCTAGGTCCTGAGAAGGGAGTGGGGAGTAGAGAGTACTCGGCCTCAGCAGATCCCACGATCAAGTCCACCCGTGGGATACCAGTCCTGCAACGTTTCAACATAACACTTCATTCTTGTCACAAATAGAGTAACTCACTAGGATTATTTCTGTCTGTGGCTTATGTGATTATATGTAATCTATTATTGATAAGACCCTGACTCCGTGCTCAATGAACAATCCCCTAGAGTCCAACAGAGCCCCAGGCATTTATAGTAATGTTTTGTTCACACACCCCCCTTTGCTCTCTCAATTTTAAAATCCACATGAGCTTTAACAAAAACACCTTCTGTTTCTGATTCATTACACTTAACTCCTTTGGTCAGGACTGACATGTCCATGGGCTCCACATTGGTGTGCCATGCTGAATCTTTCTTCCCTGAATATTACGTTGTATTTAGACATGATAGATTCCCTCCTCCCCTGGGGTGAGGAAGGAATAGAGAGGAAAAGGTTCTAACTCAAACCTTGGGTGCTCCAGTCCACCATGGACTTTTAAAAAATGTCTGTCCTCGCTGACGGTGTGGACTTGAGTAAGTGATTGTTGTTACGGTGTCCAAGTGGAAGCCTGTGTGATTGCACGTGTGCATGTGTCTGCGGGTGGTAAACTCATCCTGTGCCATTGATTTAGCCAGCAGGCAGGCTTCCCATCTCTGTAGTTAGACCCACTAGCTGACTTGAGAGTGCTGAAATGAATGAATCCGTCTAAGACTTGCATTGTGCTGGCTTTTATCTGTCTGTCAACCAAGAGAAGAAAAGGGAGGGAAAAGGGATCTCAAAAGTGGGGATGGGGGACTTGAGGTCTGAACGTCTTCCCACTGTCCCCAAGCGGCTTTGTTGCCAACTATGGGGTGTTTATGAGTGATCAGGGGGCAGGTCTACTTGAAGTTTGAACATCATACTTGTTACAGCCACAGTGTAGACACTGGCATAGTGCCGGTCCCCGCAGAGTCTTCCCCAAATAGAGTCCACAAAATTATACCTAGGCCAAAGAATGCTCCCCCTTCAGCCCAGAGAAGAGTCACCAAACTTGTCCCTCAAGAAACATGTGCTGCTTAGCTGTGCCTAAACCATACCAACTCTAAAACTAGCTTTTGTTTTTTGTTTGTTTTATTTCTATACAGCATATATTTTACAAGTTTGTACTAATACATTCTCAAATTACAAAGGCAATTAAGAGGAAGAACCTTCCTTTTCATATTTGAATCATCCAAACACAAACAGAACTATACATTTTAAAAAACTTTCATTTGGGCAACAACAACAAAAATAAGATAAGTAAAACAATTTTTTTTCCCTTTGTACAGGTGGACATTGAATGGACCTAATTCGCTTTTCTTTTTGAAAGCTTCCGAAGACAAAAGCAGCTTGAAATCTAACTAAGATGATTAAACATTGCTTACTAAACTACTTGTCTCTAGCACCATTCTCTCTCTTTTCTTATGCTTTGATGCAGGCTCTTCTCTGTCTCGGCCGTCCCTTCCTCTTTTCATTGGTCCTCGCCGATGATCATCATCGTCATCATTGAATCTTGCTCTCCTTCCCTGAGACTGTCCTCTTCCTTTGGGTGCCCCAGCCTAAGGAGGTCTGTCCCCCTCTCCTTTTCCTTTAAATCCGAGGCCTCCTCCTTTTGACTTCCATTTATTTAGGGATTCTTGCTGATCCTCCATGGTTTTTATCATTGTGTCTTTTTCCGCATGTCCTTCTAGTTTCCAAGTCACCTCTTTGTTCCTTGATTGTAGGTTACCATTATTTGCACTTCTGGCTTTCTCATATGTGTATGTGGTGAATAGGCATGCACGTATGCACATATGCATGTCTGTAGGTGAATGTGCATGTGTGCTTATGCACGTGGAAGCTTAAGGATCATATTAGCTGTCTTTTTCGATTTCATTTCACCTTATATATTGAGGTGGGTCTCTTGCTGAAACTTGGTTTGCCGTCTAGTCTAACTAGTTATCTTCCTTCGGGGAGTCCTCGTCTCTGCTTCCTGTGCTCTGGGATTGAAGGTAGACTGCCACATCACATTTCTCATACATGGACTCTGGGGATCTGAACTCTAGAATTCATACTTGCGTAGCAAAATGCTTTATCTGAGGAGTAATCTCTCCAACCTGGTGATTCAAACATAAGTCTGATTCCCCAGCACAATTAATTCATTATAGAAGTAACTTCAGGATCAGCTCTATAACTATGTCATGGTAAATGACTACATCCTCAGAGTGCTCTACTGACTTGGAGTCTCATGGTTCCAGGCCCTTAGGGGACCCCTGGAATCCTGATAGGGTCCGCGTATGCCCCCTCTTGAGAATGTGTACACATTCAGACATTGTATCTGTGGCAACAGAAAATAACTAGAGATTTCTGTGCTTACAGGCTCAACGCCTGTCATGGCTGGGATTGTGGCTTTCCACGCTATTTAACACACAAGACTGCACTTCCCCAAGCTCCTTTCTATTACATAACTCTTTGTTCCATGTCATACAAAGCAAATTCACAAAATGGGTACATAGGAGTTCTAGGAGCGGAAGTATACTTTCTGTAAATACAAATTTCTAGTTAGCACACTTAGCAAGTGGCAATTACGTAAATGTAATATTCTTTCTTCTCTCTCCTTACTTCCCTGGTGTATGTGTGTGTGTTTGCGCATGCACGTGCACATGCCTGTGTGTGTGTGTATTCACGTGTGTGTTCAGGAACCATTGGTAAAATCATGCCTGAGATGACGTCCAGCATTCCAACACTTTGTTTATAGCCCGAGGCAAAGCCATGACCTGAGACATGCCATGGCTTCTGTGTTGTGGTCATTCTATGCCTTGAGATATTTGGTATTAAACTAGACCACTGTTTGGGGAGGGGCTTCTATTCTGTTCACACTTTAGCTTCTAGTCACTATCTCCCAGGTGTATGACCTGGACCAAAAGATCAGATGACACAATTAATATGGCTGCCTGAATGCTCAGTGCTCTACACTACAAGTAACTAAAGCACCCACTGCTGAAGAGATAAGGACAGCTCCAAACAGTGACATTTTTTTTAATTTCCCATCTATGTGTAACTATTAAAGTCTTGCAATTTAGGCTGAGGCTTCATTATTTATTCAGATGAGGAAGGGGACCTCATAAACTGCAGAGTATGTTTCTTCTAGCATGCATGATTGACTTCCAGTCTTAACTACTATCTGACCTTAAAGTAGAAAGTACACATATATTTAAACAATGCTTTGGCCATGACCCATTGGACAAAAGAAATGTTAACATCAACCATTTATACCTATAATCATGGATTAAGAAAAATACAGTACAGAGTGAATTACAAATACCTTCTGATGTAAGAGCAACTTGAGGCAAAATCTGCCTTGTTTCATTTTTTTCATGTCTTCTTTCTCATTACTGCCCTTTATCTTACAGGCTATTTGCGACATCTTTCTTTCTTTCTCCCTTTCTTCCTTCCTTCCTTCCTTCCTTCCTTCCTTTCTTTCTTTCTTTCTTCCTTCCTTCCTTCCTTTCATCAATCATCTATCTCTATCACCTATCTACCAATATAGCTTTGCCTTAATCCTTGCCTCTGTCTTTATGACATTTCTATGGCTTATTAGTCCAGAAGCTTTAAAAATAAATCTAACTCAAATGCTCCAAAATGTCAAGGGCTTGCCCTGGCTGAATAACTGAAGTTGAAGGTTAATGATCTGTTTCTGGTATAGGGTGTTGCATTTAACTGTGAGTATATGCCCTCTTCTACTTGATGGCTTTACAATGGATCTGAATTCCCCTTTTGGTCATGGGTTGGCAGCCAGCAGCAAAACACAAGAGAGTCACACTGTAAAAGAAAAAGATACTGACTTTCATCCTGTTTCCTAAAGATAAGGAGCAACTTGTCCTGGAGACTCTAGCAACCCTCTTGCAGACCAGCATTAAGCCAGATGCTCATGCCTAAAGCTCTCACTGGCCAACAGACTAGATTCCCATCGGTGATTTATATTAATAGAGTCTCATGTCTGAAAATAAAAAGGGAACAACTGTCCTTAAGTAATAGAAACAAAACTAGGACATCATTGTGGAAACAAAACAGAAAAGAATGGACAATGGATAGACAATTGCCAGTGTCTAGGAGCAAGACCTGGTCAGGTTTTCTTCTCTATGTACACGGATGTAACCAGTGGGTAATAAATAATTAATCATGGCAATCCCTCCATTGCTTCTTGGATCATGGAGGATCCAGGAGCTTCAACTGTGGAGATCACACCTGAAAGGTGATGTTGTTCTCTGGCTACAGTCTCTTCCTACCTGGCAGTAGATAAACAACAAAGTAAGAAGCAGATCTGAAATGCAAATTGCTTCCTGGAAAAGTGACCAACTCCACATTCCTATGCCACACGACACTCAGGCAGTGCGTGCAAACTCCTTGCTCCTACTATTTCAAAGGGCAGGCTATGCCTTAGTCAAGGAAGGCAACTGGGCAGGATGTGCAGGCACATGGCTCACATTTTCCTGCTCACGAGAAGTTTTCCACTGGCTCCAACAGCAGCTGCTTTTTGGAGGGCCATGTATGCGTACAGTGACACAAACTGTTTCCATACTCAACAGTGGTCATCTTCAGATGGGCCAGTGTGATACAACCTCTTTGGAATCAGACTTCCATTGCCCTGACAACCCCTGTGGGTCTAAAATAGGACCTGAGGTTGAAGAACTGTCCACTAAATGTAGTCATAGCAGTTTCCTCCAAGGAAAAGAAGAAGGGATCCAAGATTGTTATCGCTGATCCCTTGCCATTGGCTGGTCCAGGACTGCCCTTACTCAGCTAACCTGTTCCTTATGTGCATACCAAGTAAGGCTCCAGCTTCCTCTACCCTTTACCTCATTCATACTCAAGGGATTTCATTCAAGCTCAAGGCTGAACCCACAAACTGCCCTAGGGAACCTTCTTGCTTGTTCACATCCCTACTCTGATGGCCCTACTCTGTTACCTCTGTCAACTTTAGCCTTCCTTCCTTTATTCTGCTACTGTTCGTGGATTCTTGAATCTTACTTGGGCAGGTCAGTTCCAATTCTGCTATTTCTATTCAAAATTCTGATCAAAGTACATGAGTTTGCATAATTTAAAAATACCACACAGGAGGAACATAAACGTGGCCTCAGCCAATTACTGTGTGATCATAATCATATTTTTTTTATTTTCCATCATGTAGTCAACACATTTGTTAAGGGCGAGCTGTGGGCCAGGCATGTGCTAAGCTCAAGATTAAATTCCTTCCCCCAGAAAACAGAAACAAAGAATAAAACATATCTCAAAGGGTTGTTGTGAATACTAAATAAGGCAAGACATCTGAAGTGCCAGGAACACAAAAATCACCCATGAACAGTACATAGAGTAGCAATTATGATGACGGAGAAAGCATTGTTCCATCTGCTCTTTCCTGTGCCTTGTCAGCCACCTTAGTTCAAGAATAATCCAATCCCAAATTCCACATCCATTCCCACTTGCCAGGCTTCCTTGATACCCTACTTAAAATGGGTTTGTTGGTGGTATCATCCTAGTGGCATCTCCATATGTGGACTTTGGTACAGGCAGAGATCTCAGCCAGCTCCAACCTGTGTGTGTGTGTGTGTGTGTGTGTGTGTGTGTGAGAGAGAGAGAGAGAGAGAGAGAGAGAGAGAGAGAGAGAGAGAGAGTGTGTGTTTGAGCATTCTATGCCTCTGTAAGAGGCTATGTATATATTTATTTACAGCTCTTTAGCTGTATAAATGCTGAGTGGCTGTTATAAATGCTGAGGTATCCTTACACCAGAAGTAGCCTGCCAGGTTTCAAATGTTCCACATTCTTCCAGATTCAAATTCTATGTGCCAGTTTCTTCTCCATCGATTTTCCCCCACTCCTGTCTCCCATGCTCTTACCCTCATTTTAAAGTGCCCTAGATGGCTTACTTCAATCTAACTATTTTAAATTAAGTCAAACCTTCAGGAGGAAAAAAAAAAGCTGGAAGTATATATCTAAGGAGAAATAGGAGTGGAAACTCACCACATGTCTCTTTGTGCCACTTGTTACACACAAGCAAACCAAATGAAGGTGGCTCATTGCCTCCAATGTAGAGGAAAGGAAGGAGTGAGAGGAACTGGTTTAATAGCATCACGCATTTTCTACTTGTGTGATTCTCTTTGGAGGAAGAGTGTACATTCAACAGTGTAAAGTCTATTTGTTCACAAAAGGCAACCTCTTAAGATGATCTCCTTAGCAGACATCGTATATAATGTTTCAAATGCAAGAAAAATTCCCTCTTCTACGATAGAATATGACTGGGCAAAAATGACAGTGGTTAAAACATTACTATTAGGAGAAATAACTGGAGAAAGTGGTTCTTTCTTCCTTGACTTATAGTCTCGTTTGTAAGGTGGAATGGGAACATTTCATTACTTCTGCGAGTTGTCAGAGGGCTTCCTGATACCATCCTCCTCATCATGATGATAGAGAGAATTTGTGTTCTTAAGAAAATTTCAGAGAAGGTACGTGGATTAAGGAAGCGTAGCCCTTAGAAAGAGCTGTCAACCGGCTGGGAATGCACCCAATCAGAAGGCTGACTTTAATAAGCAGAGCATCAGTGTGTAGTGAAGAAGACAAAAGCACGGGAAACTTGGAAAGTACAGGAAGTGAAAAGCCCAAGTACATCCACTTAGAGAGGTGATGCTCTGCTCAGAGTTCCAATAGGGAAGTGCTGGGAAGCACAGTGTGAGATGTTAAGGCCAAAGGGCTAGATCCAGGGAGATACATCAAAAGAACACGATTCAAAGAGACAAAAAGCCAAACTTTTCTAGCCCTGGAAACACATCAAAGAGATCCTGGAAACATTTCTGTCACCCAATTTATGGCACTTTGTTAGCTACCTTAGAAAACTAATATAGATTTTGGTGCCACCTATGTCGTGTCTTAAAGCAATGGAGATGTGCCATCTCACATTTCTGAATATAAGTCTAAAATCAGTTTACAATCAGGGCCAAGAAGTGTCCAGGACACCCGTAGAAATGTTGCCAGTTTGTCACAGTACCTCCCAAACAATGGTTTGTCTTTCAGCTTCATTACTGTCATCTCTTGCTCTAACATCACATGAGATTTCTTATGTGTCCATGTCAAATGTTTCCTTTTTTCATGAAGACATCAATTACAGTGGAGCAGGGCCCACCCTAATGATTTCATTTTTATTCAGTCACATTTTCAAAAAACTTATTTCTAACTAAGGAAGGCCATTTCCACAAGATCTAAGGGTTAGGATGTCAGCATATCTGGGAGGAGAAGTATGAAATTCAACCTTCAGTCAACCACTAATAGACCGTAACACGGGAATTCTAATTGGCATAGGTAGCAAGTGGCCACAAGAAGGTCAACTTGATAATACTTTTAAAAATGAAAGTACAATGAAAATGTCATCATAGGCAATGCAAATGGCTGCTAGAAGTGAAAAGCATTTGGTACTTGAGCAAGTTCTCCTTTTTACTTCCTGGACACCCTTCAACGCTCTCAGGAAAGCTTGCAAAGGTCCAGGAGGAGCCAGTGGCCCTTGGTGAAATGGGAGTTTTTGAGACGTGCTAAGTAGCAAGAAGTTACATAGGAGAGCAAGTGCTCCATTCCCAGCAGGCTCTCTGCTTTTCTCTGGAACACACACACACACACACACACACGCACACACACACACACACACACACACACACACACACACACACACACACACACACTCAATTTCCCAAGACGTTGGAGAGAAACAATCACAACATTCAGACGTACAAATCATTCTGGCAACAGGTTTTCCAAGAAGCAAGTGATCCAGGATTCTTTCTCAGTGAAGCAAATCTAAGTGACGGAATAGAGGAGTACCAGGACATGTGTGTCTGTGGTGGTACAGGGCCACGTCTGAACGTCTGCGCCAAGTGTTTTCAGGTGCAATTACAGCTCTGAACTAGATTATTTCCTGTCCATAGACAGAGGCACTTTAGGCATCTGGCAACATGGATTTCATGCGCACAAAGTAAAAATGAAATAATGTGCATACCAAAACATAAACACATTGTAAAGTGCATTCAGTTTCAGATTCCCAAGCCAGCGACCCCGCATGATTTAACAGAGGGGGAAGCCAGACTTCTGTCCCAGTGGGGAGAAACATGGCCTCCAAACTGACAGCTGCTATCATTCCAAAACAAGTCATTGTTTATAAATGAATATTCTTTGTGATAAATTATTGAATTACATGAAAACTCTATGATTGCCTGCTGCTGCCAGATTTAGTTTTGGTCTGAAAAGCAGCATGGAATGTACTACAAACAGAAGAGAATTAAAAACTGCTGGTCTTTTCTCAGAAAACTCTTCTGAGACACCCAAAGACCTTCAGAACATTTGTAGTGTGTGTGTGTGTGTGTGTGTGTGTGTGTGTGTGTGTGTGTGTGTCGCACGCACATCTTTAGAGTGAAGACACTTTTGGATTATTTTGAGAAAAAATATAGGTGTGAATCATAGCTTGGAATAAATTTTATGATAAGCAGTAACTTGAAATCAGAAAGCAGAATGGGGGGTGTAGATAACCTGCATGTGTGTTCACCAGGCATGACCATCGTGCTTCTTGCTCTGAATAGGAATCTCCTTTGAAACTCCTGGTGGCCATTTTGTTGCCATTTTATGTAAGAAAGGCCAGTCAGTAAGAAGGTAATGTGGTTTGCTGATATCTCAGTGGCTGCAACAGAAGAAGGCTGGGTCTGGCACCAGCATTTGATGCCCAAAACCCATCACTTTCTTCAGGAGCTCATGTGCTCCCACCACAGCTATGCAGGTAATGGCACTTAATACAGCACCTGCAGGAAAGGGCTGTGTGTTCTTTCACACTGCAGTGAATACTGATGGTTTCTTCCCAAGTAGACCTGCTTCCGAACCAATGGAAAACAAAGACTTCATTGATTTGTGCTTGCCTTTGGAACTGTCTTTGCTGAATTTCCTCAATCCTGTGTGCTCAGGGATACTCGGTGAACTCCACTGGCATTTGTAGGAATAAGAAACAACCAGTTATGTCTTCATTCACTGTGTTATCTCCAAGTATGGGTCATTCCTTATGTGAGAAGGATAATAAGACTTGTCCTATAAATTTCACACGCTGTTGTGATATTCAAATCATATAATGACAAGAAAAGTCCTTTGGGACTCATTAAAATCTGAACCTCATAGACACTGTGTCCTGGACCCCTCCTAAATTGTTCAGTGAGGAAAAGGAAGATGCTTTAATCAGGGGTCGGCTAGCAAGACACATATCTAAAGAAAACTGTGATCAATGATTTTCAGCACTTGCCAATTTCTGTGGTGTAAATATTCTCACCAAAGCCAAGGTTAATTTCAAGCAACTGACATTCCATTACTGAGCATAGAGATGGGAAAGGATGCACAAACTTGACCCTTTTAAGAATGAACCATATCTAACACACTACTAACCAACAAGTCCTTACTAAACTGCATAGTAGAAGAATTTTTAACAAGTCCATGTACCCCTAGTCTACATACTGTAGCATGCAGGCAGTATATATCTCTTCTTTGTTCAAGGTCTTGACGGCAACAAGACAGAGCATCTAAATGGAATAGAAAGCCCACAACTCTGTGGCTCCTTGCACAGAATCCAATCAAACAAATGTTTCCATTTGCTGTTTTGACCACAATCTGAGCAGTGTGTGTCTGCCTCATATACAACTGGTATGTTTCTGGGGCTGGGAGAATTTATTACATGAATATTAATACTTAATCTGTGCACTCGTTCCTCATCATAACTGTTAACATTTGCTTTGGGTACACATGACACAGACATGTGGGCTTAAACCAGGTCAGTCCTCTCATGAAAAGAATCCTGGAAATACGTCACCCATAGCTTGCCTACGCCCAGGACTGAAACTTCTGATTCCTATGCCATTGTTGTATAAAATGCCCACTAGCACTTCAGTCATAACGCGTGAGTTCCCAGCAATAGACACAGAAAAGAAGAGGTGGGGATAAAAACACACCCTTTCACCTTTAGGAAGGCAGTAGAAGACACAGGCAACACTTTTATATCCCATTAGCAAGAGATTAATTAAAAGAGGCACATCTTATAATCACACGGCCTATCACAACGCCAGGTTACTTCATCCAGGTGGAGGGAGAACAGGTGTTTGGAAACGCAACGTCTGGTCAGGTTCACCTGCTTCTGCACATGAGTTCATCAGAGGGCAGACAAGGGGAGAAACCAACCCTTCTAATCAAAAGCTCATGGCTTCACACTTACACGTTGTGGGGGAGATGAGAAGTCAGCATTCTACTTATGATCTAAGTTGCACATCTACAGAGTGCCAAGTAAGAGGAGCCACATCCATTTGAGGGGTGAGTATACAAAATACACTGTAATGCTCAGATTCATTCAGTGAAACCAAGTGACTCTTACACATGCTGTTACTAACAGCATAATAGGTCACGGTAAATGTACTTGTCTAAATGCAGCCGCCTTGGTTACTTGACACATTGACCTGGCTAAGTGAAGCATGTACTTGACTGTAGCTGGTGCTGTCAAAGGATGCTCTCTCAAAATGTCACCACCCATGTAGGCTCTCCGATGTGGGAAGTTGCAAATCAACTTATTGTATTGGTACAAAGTCTCAAAGTCTTGTTTGGGCATGAATATGTAAAATATATATATATATATATAATCTTTTTTCTTCATTTTAATTTTTATTTATTTTTTCTTATTTTACATATTGGTCCCAGTTCCCTCCCCTCCCTCTCCCCCTCCCCCATACACCCATCCCCTCCCATCTCATCCCCCCACTCCACTCCACAGGGAGGGTGGTGCCTTCTAGGAGGGATCAACAAAAATCTGTCAAGTCACCTCTTCACCTCTTCTTCCTCCTGGAGACAGTAACTAGCCAAGTACTCAAGACACTTGTCCAGGCTCCTCAGGGGAAAGCATCTCATCTAGCTAAATGAAGCACTTCATCTCTTTTCTTCCCAAAATGATGTATGTGTGGAACCAGAGACATGCCAATGCAGAGAAAGTTCTCCAGTGATAAATGAACAGCCACATATACATGAAGATGTACACATGAAGACCTAGACATCCATCTTGTCAAAGCAATGTTTTGACAATCATCTCATTCTTGTTTCAGACAAGAAGAAAAATATGGACTATTAAATATTTATCTAAAATCTCTAACTTCCATTTCCTTTCATTTTGATTAACATATTGATCCACAGCTAGATATAATAACTCCCTCCACCTGTATTCATCCACAATTGGTGAAGATTCTTGACTCAAGGTTTCAGCTATCTTTAAATAATCCAGTCAGTAGATGAATCTAACCCTCCAATTCATTCATTCATTCAGCAAATTAGTCCTTGCTCCGTATAAGATGTCCATCTTAATTAGTGCTCTATTACTGTGAAGAGAAACAGTGGCCAAACTTGTAGCAGAAAATGTCATTGGGGCCTTGCTCAAAGCTGCAGGAGGCTAGTCCATTGTCATCATGGTGAGCAGTGTGACAGCAGGCAGGCAGGCAAGGTGCTGGAGCAGAAGCTGAGAGCTCTGCATCCTGATCTGCCAGCAGGAGGCAAGGATGCACTGGGCCTGGCATAGGCTTTTAAAAGTTCAAAGCCCACTCTTAGGGACACACCTCCGCCAACAAGTTCACACCTCCTAATCCTTCCCAAATAGTTTGCCAAGTGGAGACTAAGCTTGCAAATATATGGGGCCATTCCCATTCAAGCAATCACAATGCCTTATTGACACCAGGGCCCCATCAGTGAGCAGACTCCCAGGTCTCTTCCTTTGCGAATGTTGCGGTCAGAGGAGAACAGTCACCATGGATCACATTGCACAAAAGCCAGAGGACAGAGAAGGAAGGAGACCCATCAGTCAAAGCATATGGACCAGAATGGGAGTTTGAGGCTTTGCTTAAGGAACAAATGAAGCTATTTAGGAGTTAAAGGAAGGAAAGGGATGCTAAGATTTTTAATCCATAAATATCATCTGCAGCATGATTGATGAGGAATTAGAAGATCGAAGATGGATGCAGAGAGACCAGTCATGACATATTACAGCTTCCCCCGTTGACAGATGATATCATCCCCAAAGACAGAAGCAAATGAAGCAGTTTAGAGGACTCTTGTCTTAGTCAGGGTTTTATTGCCATGACGAACAACACTTACAAAGTAAACATCTCATTGGGGCTGGCTTCCAGTTCAGAATTTTCGTCCATCGTTGTCAAGGTAGGAAGCGCGGAGGCATGCGGGCAGATACAGTGCTGGAGAGGTAACTGAGAGTTCTACACCTGGGTTGTCAGGCACCAGGAAGGCAGAGCATTCTGGGCTTGGCTCGGGACTCTGAAACACCAAAGCCTACCCCCAGTGATGCACTTATTCTAACAAGGCCACACCTCCCAAGAGTGCCACTCCCTATGGAGGCCATGTCCATTCAAACCACCACAGCACCAAACACAGAACCAAGTGTAGAAGGCAGCAGGCTCAGGAGCCCTCACCTCAGATACCGGTCACAGGGAACCTGCTTCATCGGATAGACTCAGGAAGGGCCTTGCACCATCTCTTCATGTATGTCCTAGTGCAACTCTGGGGCAGTCCTGCAGCAGAGAAAGTTAGACCTCCACAGGAGAGTGACAGAATGGCCTACTCTGGAAGCCTGCCTGCTGTTTACTCTGGTAAGAGACTTGCCACGGACCTAAAGACTGGAGACATCTCTACTCCGCTTTAAAGATAGTGGTTTTCAGTTGGTGCAAGCGACCTCTTTCCTCAGTCTTGCTAGACTAAGGGTTCAGAGATAGTATCAGCCTTGGTTGATACTTCTATCTTCTCAGACCAGGTTCCACATTTAATCACTGTGGCTTGGTGAAATACTACCTGGGCTAACCCTGTTTGCCAGACTCTTCTTTATTTATTTAAAAAAGGGGGGGCAATTGTGTGTGTGTGTGTGTGTGTGTGTGTGTGTGTGTGTGTGTGTGTGTGTGTTAAAACTTCAAATTATTTGAACATATTTCCTCTTAAGCTGGAATTTGAGGAACACCAGCTGGATTAGGGATGCTGGCAGTAAGACTCCGGGAAAAGAGGTTGCTTATCATGCACAAGGTCCTGGGTTAATCTGTTGTGCTACAAGAGAAAAAAGCTGGCAGGTGCACGTTATAGAGGATGGTGGACAGCACAGATACTGCTTAGATCCATGTTGGAGCCGGGAGATGTGTGTAATGTGGGTTTTCCAGGGCAGCTATGTTCATGGGGTGACAGACATGTGCTCAGACATGGAAGTCAGGTAGTTATCCCCAGAGGGAAGTGTTTTCCTTGTATGAGACTGAGGAATAAATACCGTTCTGTTAGCAGGAAAGAAAGACCAGACAAGGGCTTCTAACCATCCAACACTGACCCACACCCAAAATAAAGCACACACTACCCGACATGGCACCAGAAACATTGAGGCATGGCCATCCAAAACAGTATCCACTCCAGATTTTCCAAAGAGGGTGGCTGAACTCAGAGCCCAGAATATTAGTTACGACCCGATCACTATTAATGTACCGGAAATTAGGAAGTGCCTCGCACTGTCCTTCCCTTAAGCTGGATGCTAAGGGTCCAGTTAGGATTATATTCAAAGTGAACCTTAAACTTGGTGTATTTATTGTGAGCAACTCTGATCGCTTGGATGCCCTTCTGTGGATCTAAATGGTGTCATGAGGAGTATCCATTTTCTGCATCTTTGCAAAGGCTGAGTCTGCCATCTCTCTTTCTCATTTGGGAGTATTCAAAGTGACATCTCACATGTTGCTGTACCTGGGTAATGATGGGAACTCCAGCTGCCATGCATTGCTTCCCATTAGGATGCAGTCTGAGCCTTTAATACACAGTTGGTGGCCTGGTGGCCTAAACTGTAAGAAAGACAGAATTCCTGTCACTGCTGAACCTGTTTTTCTCAAGCTGGGCCCATTTGCTTCATAAAACATTCTACCCTCTTTGGTCCATCTTTTTTTTTCTAGAAATATGCTACTTCTTTTTTCCTAGAAATATGCACATGGTTGATACACAGAAACACAAACCAGAGCTGCAGAGGGGAAGCCAGAGTCCCCTGACATCAAAGTTTTGTAAAGCAAAATATACAAAGGCCACCACGCCTCAATCTGGCTTCCTAGTAACCTCAGAAAAAAATTTCAGAAATGTGTTTTAATTCTTCAGCCTGAGTGACAAAAAGGTTAAACTGTTTCCCAAAGTCCACTTAAGAATAATTCCAAGCTTGGGAAAATGGATTTTGTTAGCCCCAAAGCCTATTAAGATTAATGGAGTGAGGAGGCTCATTATTCTGCCAGAACTTCTACATGCAAAACTGGGGGTGGGAGGGGGCACATTATTCTGTTTCCTTCACAAGCCAGGGACATACAGAGCCTGAAAAGCGACCCTAGAGTGTGGTGTGCTGTATATAGAGGGTTGCACATTGTGCAGAGTGTATTGTGAGTATACTCCAAGAAAAGGGTTCTTGGGTGTGTTTCTTACATAACAGGCCAATATGTTCTCGTTATCAAATCCTGTCATGGCTACACAACCAGGGCTTATGCAGCCTGGAGCCATATTTGAAGAATGGTTCCATATTCAGGGTAGGAATGGCTCTTGTGCCTATTGATACGTGGTCATCGGCATCAGAGATGCCATGAAAGGGCCGGCCCACTATGGGTCCCTTCCCTCTACCCCTTCTTCTACAGCTGCTTCCACATCTGGATTGTTTGCTACAACAATCACACAATCTGCTCCTTCAGCACGAAGTACCCAGCGTCCTCAGGGCAGCACCCTCAGGTTGACTGTTCCTTGAGGTTGCAGACGATAGCTGGGTTGTAGCCAAGGGTTTGCCTCTGACTATCTTGGCAAGACAGAGCTCAGGAGCCTCCTACTAAGAAGGAACACTTCCAAGACTCAGTGGTGGCTGGACAAGGACTCTGGCTTCATTACCAACTCATGGGATTGATGGCAGGAAAACACACAGGAGCCTCCTGGATTCTTAAAGAATTTGGGCCAGCCCAAGAAACCCAAGCCTGGCTGACATAAACTGATTACACAATCCCTGAGGTAACTTTCAGTCCTGCCCCAATTTGCACCCTCCAAAAAGAGCTACTTGGACATATGCTTCTCTAAAAAGGCATATATAATAATGCTTGTCTCAGGGGACCCAACGATCTGGGAAAAGGAGAGTCTTCCAGAAAGGAACTCACTGGACTGCCCACACATCTCACTATCACAGTCATGTTGGATGTAAAGGATGCAGTAAGACAAACAGGAGCTTACCCTCTGCTATTCCCTGGTAGTTGATTTTTATTAGGAAAATGTATATGTCTCACTGTCCCAGCAAAAGACCTGACATTCTATGCCTCAAAGAGGACACAAGTAAGTTTCCTCCATTTTCTCCGGCCTTGAGATGCATCAAAGAAATGTAATACAAGTTAAAATTCTCTAATAGCCTTCTCATAAACTGCTGAGATTAATTTTAATGTTTCACTTAAGTTATTACATCCCCCAAAATCTCATGTTAACATGTAATCAGTGTAAAACATAGTTGATACATTTTACTTTTTGGTACCAACTTCTAACTCATCTCAATTTAAACTAGCCACGGCATTCTGTGACCATGTGTGGCTGGTGGGCACCAGGTTGGGCAGTATAAACAAATAGGTATCTCTCGTGAGGTCAGTCAGGAGGTCACAGTCTTTGTTTCATTATGTCATCACCCATAAGTGAAGGCTATCAAAACCTGGACACCATCTCCTTCAAAGACCACAGAACCCTTCACTGTGAGGAGCCTGAGCAGACAGACAGCTGTTGAGGTTGTTAGAGGATGCTTATCCCATGCCTTCCTCCCAACACACTGACAATCAAAACCAAGGCTGAGCGTTAGGAGACGGAAAGCAATGAAAGATACCAGGAGTGGCTCTCAAATAAGCGTATTTGAGAATGTCCTGGATATTTTGTTAAAACAGAGGTCTCAGCCAGTCGTGGTTCTCATACCCATAATCCCAGTAGTCAGAAGGCTGAAGCAGGAGGATTTCTGTAAATTCAAGACCTACCAGGTGTTCAGAATGAAAACATTTCTCAAAAAGCAGCAAGAAGTAGTTGGGAGGACTTATTGACGCAGCTTCTGAATCAGCAGACGTGGAATGGGAACTTAAAATAAGCATGCTAATACCTTTAATACCTTCCCTGGATTCATGTCTAGAACCACTGACCTGGCTGTTAAGATCCACTGCCTTGTGGCCAACTCCTCAAGGCAGGAAAGAGAAGGAAAGCAGATGGGAAATTTAGATGTTGAGGGTGTGTCAGTGAAGTTGCATACGTGGCTTTTACTGGCATGACCTTGTTGAAAGTTCAGACTATGGCTACCCCTATTCAAGGAAGCTCAGCCATAGACTGTCTGTCTATCTGTTAAAACTCAGAAGTTCTGTTATGACAGGGAAGGCTGTGAGATCGGTTAATGAGGGGGTGTTCCAAGCTCTCCCAAAGAGATGATAATATCATTTAGCTGTAACAGCAGACTCTGAGGAGCTCCAGCTGGTAACAGTCTCAGAGGAAGGAGGAACACATTAGCCACACTTTCTAGATGTGGAGCTCAAACAAGACTTGGGATACTTCCCTTTGAAGAAGAAACACACTTGGATTATATGGGCATGAAATTTTAAATAAGTGTGCATGGAAAGGAAAGTGAGTATGGTATGGTAAGAAATTAGTGGGGCCAGTTTGCCGTCAGATTGTCTCTATTCTTTGCCTCATCCCTAGTAAAATAAGAAATTCCACAGATTTGTGGTTTGTGAAAATTTAACCTCACTCCTTACCTCCAGAAGTTAACATTAATGGCTATAAGCCAATGCCAAGAATCAGATTGTCTTAGTTAGAGTGATGGGTTTAGGGATGGGCATATGTCCTAAAGCAGTCTAAACAAAGGGGAGCTCACCACTCTTGTCTGATGTTTTGAGAGGAAAACCTATCCCCTCCAACCACGTCCATGAGAGCAGGTACTGTGTCCTAGAGCATCTGACAGGGGCGTGACATAAGATGAAGAAGGGCATAAACAAGAGACTCTGGAAGGTGGGGATCTGCAACCCTGGTTACATTCTGGACCTTTGGATCAAATCAGGCCTGATGTTTCACATCTGGAATTTCTAGTTAAATAAGCCAATATATTTCTTATAACATTTAAATCAATTTAAGATTTAAGATACTGTCACTTGTAACCAAAGCCATTCCCAAGAACACTTTGACTAGAATGTGTTTCCTTTGTGGTCCCTAAAAGCACCTAATAAAGACAAGGTCACGCTTATCTCCTAATCACTTGCACCTCGATATGTTAGCCATTGGCCTGTGCGTTGTTTGGGTTGGTTCCACAATAGCTCTGGGGTAACTATAAATCAAGAAATTGAGAGCAAAAGATTATCCCACCTTCTGAATGTCACCCTAAGGATAAGTGAGTGAACTGAGAGCTGAGTTTGCTGGGATCCAATGCCTTTTCTGTAACTTTGGCCTCACATAGTATTCTTTTGAACCATGTATATAAATAACAAAGGTTTATATCTTTGTTCAAACTGCACGTGGAAAACTATCTTGACTTTAGGAAATCTGATTCAATGATCAAAAACATATGTCGAATATTAGTCAGAAGGTGGTGTAGACTGTAGTAGGGTTTTATAGGCATCTTGGGCAGGCCCTTCAGAGTAATTGGGGTGTGGAATGTGGAAGTCATTTTTATGGGAAAGTTGGGGCATGGCCTCCTGTAGGCAGCCTCAGGCAAAAGAATGAGTATATCAAGAAAAAAAAAACACATTGAACCTGGTGATAAGGTTCATGAGGACGTTAATTAAGAAGAATATCATGTTTCAAGGACTGAGTTGGTGATACACTTTTGAACAACATAAGACACATTAGAACTAAAATGTTCTACCTCAAGAGGTCAGTGTGCTTTAGCAAACAGCATGTAAGGGTTCAAATTCCCCTCCTGCTCACTAATGCACAGAACTTGTTTGCTTTGCTGCTTTGCAAATACCCTTATTCATCTACAACAGCAGTCACATTTCTGTACAGAATCCAGTGCAGAAGTTGGTTACTTGCAACTGAGGTGACTTAAATAATGGCATTTGGCCTCACTAAAGCTATGAATCTTACTACATTGTATTTCTATAGCTGTTCTATTTCGCTACTATCTTTTGCATTCTTCTCTCAGTGTACCCACTTTATAAATTAAACTTTATTACAGATGTGTATATATTACACACACACATATATATACATTAGATATATATATGTGTGTGTGTATATATATATACATATATATATATATATATATTAGATAGGCAAAAGTAGACAAAGTTTGATAGTATTGAAAGCTTCATACATTCACACGAAGGAATATCTCCCGTGAGTAAGAGCAGGAGGCTATTAAATTTTGTTGGAAGATAACAAAGTTTGTCTAGCCATGCTATTTTACCCTGCTTCACAGTCTCTTATTTACATGCTATTAAAATTATTTCCCCTTACCAGGATTAAAAATAATAGATATTCCATTTATGTTCATAGTATATAACCCTGGGTTTGTTCTTTGAATTGATATGCCTATCTGACCTACTCACTTAATATCCTAAGGTAACAGAAGAGCCACTACAAAGAGTGAGTCTGGGCACTTAAATGACATCCTAGAGCTCAGTATCCCACTCCACCTCCTCCAGCTGATCCACATTACATTGGGGTGTGAGCTAGAAAAAAATCTTTGTGAGGGTAAAGCCACTGAGATTCAACGCCTGTTTGTTGTAGCCATTGTCTGCATTGGCTAACTTATTGGTGATGAGGAGTATGTAATTCTATCACCACATGCTTCTGAAAGGCCTCAAACATTTATGGCAACAACTAGTCTAGCAACTCCACAGCTCTAATGATGCCATCCTGTATGCTGAGGAACACATGCTTAGTGTTCTTGGAACTATCTACAGGTGCTGAGTCCTGCAGTCGCCTGTGGTCTGCCCTCCCTGGCAATTAACTTTTGGCTGCAGAAACACCTGTTCTCTGGTGACGTTCTCATGGTGGTGGTTTTTCATCTCTTGGTGAAAAGGCCTAGGATTACTGTAAGCGGGTTATCCTGGACTACTGGAATAGACAGAGAAACTGGCTAAAACCTTCCCTAAAAATTTCCAGATAGATTAACACTTTCATGATCATTCACAACTTAGAACTCTGGTCCCTGATGGATTCTGCTTGTTTATGGATCATGATTTCATTCCATACTTTTGTCATCTGGTCTACCTCACATCAACTTAAACATGAAATTCAACCTTTGTTTTAGTTTCTATGCTCCACCCCCTAATATCATAGTTGTTGTTTTGTTTTGTTTTTTAAGCTGTTTGTATATTTGGTGTACTTGATAAAAAATAATCTTGCTAAAGGTGAAGTGATTTTGGCTCAGCAATTCAATCTTGCTATATAGTTTGGATGATAAGTGACTCCAATGAGCTACATACTCAAGATTTGGCCTACAGGGCAGAAGTACTAGAAGATAGTAAAAGCCTTAAAACACAGCTCCCTAATGAAGCTTTTAGGTCATTGTGGGCATAAACATGAAGGTAGCCTATCTCACTCTCTCTGCTACCTGGCTTATGGTAAAGTGAGTGGTTTTGTTCTATGCCATATCAACACACTATGGTACCATATCATGAGTCCAAAGTCAGGGAGCAAACAGTCACACAGTGGAGCCTCTAAAATCACAAGCCACACAGGAAACCATTTCTTGTTCATAACACCAGCAGCACAGACCCTGAGAGTAACAATCGATAAACAGGGCCTCCTGAAGCTGAGAAGCTTCGGTAAGGCAAAGGACAAAACAACAGCCTGCAGAACAGGAAAAGATCTTCACCAACCCCACATCTGATCAGATCAGATGACAGAGGGCTGATCTCCAAAATATATAAACAACTAAAAAATCTAGGCATCAAAACTCCAAATAATCCAATTAAAAAATGGTGTGCAAGCCTTTAATCTCAGCACTTGGGAGGCAGAGGCAGGTAGATCTCTGTTTGAGTTCAAGGTTCCAGGACAGGCTCCAAAGCAATACAGAGAAAAACTGTCACAAAAAGGGGGTGCAAATCTAAACAGAGAATTCTCAATAGAAGAATCTCAAATGGCTGAAAGATATTTAAGGAATTGCTCAACATCCTTAGTCATCAGGGAAATGCAAATCAAAACAACTCTGAGATACCATCTGACACCTGCCAGAATGGCTAAGATCAAAAACACTTAAAAACAGCTTATGTTGGAGAGGACGTGGAATACAGGGAACACTCCACCACTCCTGGTAAAAGTACAAACTTGTACAATCACTTTGGAAATCAGTATACTGGTTTCTCATAGAATTGGGAATTAATCTACCTCAAAACCCAGAAATACCACTTTTGATCATATACCCAAAGGATACTCAATAATACCACAAGAACAGCTACTCAATATGTTCATAACAGTATTATTACTCATAACAGCCAGAACCTGCAAACAACCTAGATGCCCCTCAATCAAAGAATGGATAAAGAAAATGTGGTACATTTACACAATGGAGTATTACTCAGCAGCAAAAATCAATGACATTATGAAATTTTCATGCAAATGGATATACTAGAAAAAAATCATCCTGAGTGTGGTAACTCAGGCCTAGAAAGACAAGTGCTATACATACTTACTCATAAATGGATACAGATGTAGAGCAAAGATAACCAGACTATAATCTACAGCTCCAGAGAAGCTAGGGAACAACGAAGATCCTAAGAGAGACACCCTGGGAAGGAGAAATAGATAAGATTTCCTGGGTAAACTGGAGGTGGGGGCAGAGGGGAGGGGAGGGGAGATGAGAACATGAGGGAATTGAATGGTTGAGTTGGTGGAGGGACAGAGTGGGAGAGCAATAAAAATATATCTTAATAGAGATAAATTTATGGGTTTAGGGGGAAAACCTGGTACCAGGAAATTCCCAGCTAAGACTCCTAGCAACAGTGGAGAGGGAACCTGAACTGACCTTCCCCTGTAATCAGATTGGTGACTACCCTAACTGTCATCATAGAACCTTCATCTAGTAACTGATGGAAGCAGATGCAGAGATCCAGTCAAGCACTTGACCAAGTTCCAGGAGTCCAGTGGAAGAGAGGGAGGAGGGATTATATGAGCAGAGAGGTTTGTAGAGAAGATCATGATGGGGAAATCCACAGACACAGCTGACCTGAGCTTTTGGGAACTCTCGGGCTATGGACTGACAGCTGGGGAACCTGCATATGCCCACTGCATGTAGGTGACAGTTGTATAGCTTGGCTTGTTCGTGGGTTCCAGGCAGTGGGACTATCCCCAGTGCATGAGCTGGCTTTTTAGAACCCATTCCCTTGCTCAGCCTTGATTCAGTGGGGAGGGGCTTGGTCCTGCCTCAATTTAATGGACCAGGCTTTGTTGACTCCCGTGGGAGCCCTTACTCTTTGGGAAGAGCCAATGGGGGGGGTCAGTTGGGGAGGAGTGGGGGGAGGGAGAGGAGAAACTGTGATTGGTATGTAAAATAAATTTAAAAATTTTTAACAAGGAATAAAAACAAAGTAAACTTCCTTCCCCAGTATGTTTGCTAAATGAAACAAAAATCACAAACCAGGGTGATCCATGTGTCCCTCTTAGGGTCTCCCTTGTGACTTAGCTTCTCTGGAGCTGTGGATTGTAGTCTGGTTATCTTTGCTGATGTTTAGTTATAGTCACAGAAGGCTCCCACTCATGCACTGACTTCTGAGAGGTGAATAGAAGCCCCCCCATTCCAGAGCCATTTCCAAGCTGCGTGTCTCACATATGCTGCAAGTCTCTGTTCAAAAACTAGAAGGTGAGCTGGGGAGGACCCACCAGGTAGAGCACTTGCTTAGCATGAAACGGCGGGGGAAAGAACAAACCCCACAGTTTCTTCTGACATTCACATGTGTCCTGAGGCTCAAGCACTCACCCATACACATAAGTCACACACACACACACACACACACACACACACACACACACACACACACACACACACACACACGAGGGCAAAAAGGAGTAATAATATATTTTTAAGTAAACTTGTTCTCAACTCTTTTAACACCATACACAGCATCTCAGTGGATGTTGTAAGCCATTCTCTGTACACTTGAGTCATCACAAAATAAGGAAGGAAGGAGCATTTATTCACGGCTCGGTAGCTGCCTGGAACTGCATTTCCTAGCTGAATCACTAGAGTTACCGTGTGAGGTAAAGTCACATTAGTCATTTCATAGAGAAGGAAATGATGCTTTCAAGTGAATTGCTCACAGACCATGGGGCTGTGCTACCTCAGAACCTTGTTGTGCTGGTAGCCTCTTCCTATTTAATCTTTTGTATCCAATCTGTCACCAAACCTACTCAAGCTCCACATCAAAAATAAGACTTTCTTGGGTCAGAGTTAAGCTCAGCAGGTAAGAGTACTGGTTGCTCTTCCAGAGGACCCTGTTTCAAATCCAGGCACCCACATGGCAGCCCACAGCTCATCTGTAACTCCAGTTCCAGAGGATCCCACACCCTCACACAGACATATATGAAGGCAAAACACTGATGCACACATAATAAACAAATAAATCATTACAGCATTTTTTAAAAATTAAAAATGTCCCAATTCTAGCCAGCCCTTTCTTTCTGTTACTCCTAACAGTTACTTAATCCTGGTTTGCATTATGGTCTATTCATTATTTGCTTAAGAATCACCAAAAATGCACTCATGATGTGTTAGACATTCAATTGACCACTTTGCTAATATAGTAACTCTTCAACAACTACAGGAGATGGATCTTTTACCATTACTTATTGATGTGGTAATAAGTAACCAGCCCAAGACCACATCACTAATGACCAACGGGACTTCAGTCCTAAAAGCCTGGTACTAGCTGTATCTTAGAGTATCATGCTGTGCTCCAGTGTAACCATGGTTGTGTTCTGGGTGGTTTCTCTGTCATCAGCTCTGTAGCAAGTCTCAAGAAATTCTCTGTAATTTGTTTCACAACAGAGCAACCTGGATCCTTTCCTCCACTTAGAGCCCCATGGGCAATGTCGTGTTGGGTATTGTACTGTTCAGCACAATCTCCAATATAAGGTGACAGGGTTTTCTTTCCTGTTGCGCACTGTATCAGGCACTCCAAAATCACACTCTTTTCCATACCCTGCCTCATCCTGATACACACTCAGTGCAGTTGGTCAGCTTAAAAGCAATCTGTCCACTTTACAAGGCTCCAAGATCACTTCCTCTTCAGGAGAGCCATGCCTTTCTGTAATACTTAACGCGTGCTGCTCTAATCAGCTCCAATCTTCTCTTCACCCGCATAGAACAGACAGAACTGCCACATGCTCCAAAGGCCAGTGTTGTACCATTTCAGCCCTGTTCGGAGTTTTCAGGACACAGGAAGATCACAACCTGTAATTGCGGGGTGGCGTGGATTCTATATGATTTGCTCTGAACACCACCACTCTGAAACCTGAGTAGAGAGTAAGTAGTTTCCGAAAAGTAAGGAAATGATTAAAAGCTTGCATTTCATTTTATGGTCAAAGTCAGAGTTGAGTGCAAATAGATACAATTAGAGAAAATAATTAGAGCCATCCTCTGGGGGCAGAGTTCCTCTCGTTTAACATTCTCTACATAACTGCCTCATGCTTCCTGGGCAAGGAATCACATGACCGCCCCACCTTCTGAGGCTAACCTTTCTTAGGAGAGTGGGGGGCTGCAGGGAATTCCTGCTTACAGACATCCACACTCACTGAGGTCTTTTTATGGGCAATCTTCCATTCTATTTTTCCATGTTTGTTTTACTACTGCTGTTGTTGATGCTATGTTACTTCCTGTCTCTAGGCCATATAATAACAGTAACAGCAAAATATGGGCTGATCACTTGCTGCGAACCTACATCACGCCAGGACTGGACAATGAAATCATTTTTTCAGGCTTCTGTTTTGTAAGGTAAGTGGACAGGAGTGGGTCTGAAGATCTGCAGGACACACTGGGCTTAGTTACTTTTCTCAAAGCTACCACAAAACATCTCACTGAAACAGGGTCTTATGGTTTCAGAGTGATCTCAGTCTGTCACAGCAGGGAATCTATAGAGGAGAGGCCCGGGTGACAGAAGCGTGATTGTTGATATTTTTAAAAATAATAAGTCTTTGCATTAAAAATGAACTGACAAAACGTTAAAATAATTTTTATTATTTTTGACAACTTTATTCAAGTAATGGATTTTATTCAAGTAATATTACTTTATTCAAGTAATATCAAGTAATGGATATGTAATGGATTTTGATCATATTTACCTCCATTCAACTCCTTTGTTAGGATTTACTTTTATTTATGTGCATGCATGTGCTTGAATGTATGTATGCTCATGAGCAAGCAAGTGCCATTGTAGACCAGAAGAAGACGTCAGACCCCAGGAGCTGGACTTCGAGGTAGTTGTGAGCTCCCCAACATGGGTGCTGGAAACCACACTCAGTTTCCTGTGAAAGAACAAGTACTCTTAATTGCTAAACCATCTCTATCCCTCACTTACTAACCTCCACTATTCTGGAACAGTCTTCTCAACACATCTTCCTCCTATTTTCGTGTTTTTCTTTTAATGACTCATTGAGTCTACTTAGTGCTGCCCATGTGCACATGGGTGTAGGGTTATTTATTGCATTATGGGCCACTTAGCAGAAGCTATACCCATAGCTCCCCCTCTTCCAGCAGCCTTTAAGTACCAACATGTCTTCAGCTAGGGGTGAGGCCCCATGCACACTTCCCACACTGACGCTGAACTGCTGATCCCATGCAACCCATGTACAAGGAACCACAGCTGCTGTAAGTTCTCGAGTGCCACAGCCGCATCACATCCAGGTCTTTCTGCCCTCTCTTCCATACCATTTCCGGAGCCTTGCAGGGGTTAGCATGGCTGTCCCAGGTGGGGATGGGCACTCAGCAGTCATTTGCTCTCAGCACTTTTTCCTGTTATGAGTCTACACATTGACTATAGGATGATGGAGCTTCCCTAGCCAAGGCTGAGAGCAGCAGGGATTCATCAGTATAAACATAAACATTTAGGAGGCATTTTGACAAGTCCATTTAGCAAAACCACAGTAAAGCGTTCCCTACTAGAGCCTATGTCCTCCCAAACTTTGGGCTTTTAACCCAGGTTAGCATTACTAGGCCTTTACTTCCTCTTGTTAAACAGGTCTCAAATCCAATCAGAAAGCTGTTGTTCTCCTTACAGTCATGCCTCTAGTGCTGCTCCAGTGGAATGTATCTTGCCTGGCAGGTGAATCTCAATAAACTACTTTTATATAACAGAATACAGCCCCAAGTACAAGAAACTAAAAACCATGTAGGTAAGTTTATCTTCTGTTAGACTTAACCTTCTAAGCAATGGTTCAATTATTCAAATCATTTTCTAGGTTATCAGCAATGTGTGCTAAATCAGACCTTTCTCTTCAACACAAATATCAGAACATAGATGTGAATTTTAGAATGTAAGGCAAAGATGGATAGAAGGCCTCATTTGGCATAGCCTACCACTCATAAGATGGTCCCTCCTCAAGTCCTTAAAGCTGAAGACCCACCAGAGCCAGCAGTGTTTCCCAGGTGAAATCCTGGTGCTCAGCCATGACAAGGACTCTTCCTCCATAGCTTCCATTTTGTTAACATCTGTCTCTTCTCTCTCTGAAGAGGAAAATGCCTCCAGAAGAGGAGTTCATCCCCAGACTGTTGTGTAATTAGCAGAAGTCAGACTTAAAAAAAAAAAAAAAAAAAAGATGTAAATATCTGTGAGGCTTTACAATGAAGGAGGATACTGGCTGAAGAAATTAGAAGCCACACCCTGTGGTGGTGGTGGTGGTACACATCTTTAATCCCTGCACTTGGGAGGCAGAGGTAGGTGAATCTCTGTGAGTTTGGGGCAGCCTAGTCTACAAGTAGAGCTCCAGGACAGAAAAATCCTGCCTTGAAAAACCAGAAAGAAAGAAAGAAAAAAGAAGGAAAGGGAGAGAGAGAATGAGAGAGGAAGGAAGGAATTAATAGGCAAGGGCATGGAAAGAAAACCTCAACCCGAATTACTCTTCTGCTTTGTAGGGATAGAGAAAGAGGGACTCGTAGGATCCAACTCAATGCCAAGCTGACAGACTTGGATTCCCAGTCCACCACTGTTTAAAACAGCTAGAGACTATGCTGTCTTTTGATGAGGCATCTCAGCACTGCCTGGCACCATCTTACATTCTTCATTTAAAAAAAAAAACAGACAGACACAGATAGATAAAGAGAGAGAGAACATACATAAACACCGAGAAACTTCATTCAGGCAGTACGCTAGAGCTGGCTCTGGAGTCATGTCGGGGATGCAGGTAAGCCAGCCCTGAAGGCATGAGAGTAACAGGGCTGACCCTCCCCCCCCATCTGCCAGGTAGCATAGGTGAGGGAAAGATGCCCTCCCATCTCCTCCCCTTGCTACCTGCCACAGGCCAGCGAGAACTAGCAGACTGAGAGAGCTAGCTCTGTCTCTCATTAGCTGTAGCACACAGGAGAAGGAGCCCTGACCCCTACCGAGACAGCACACTAGAGCTGGCCCTGTTGTCAGGGTGCAGATGAGCTGGCCTTGGGGCCAGGAGAACACAAGAGATGACCAGGCCCCTTTGTGTGTCCCCTACAATTGGGAGAGAGGACCCTGCACATTGCATGAGCAAAACAGTAGCGCTGGCCTGGTGGTGTGAATGTGGGTGACCTGGGTCTGAGCACCCGAGAGCAGGAGAAGTGACCCCATTCCTTGCTTGGCTGCTCTGGATGAGCTAGCCTGGGCAGTGCTGAAGTGCTCATCTGGGTAGCTGGTGAGATGGCCAACTCAGCCACCATCCAGAATCAGGGCTGTGAGTCGGCCCACCCCTACATCCACCTCATCTGTGAACTGTTGGAGCAGGTGAAGGGGACAAACCTACAGATCCCGAACAGCCGGGTCTCCATGAAAGAGGACAACAACAGGATATCCAAGAGGAGCCCCAGTGACAGTCCATTATCCGTGGTGAAGCAGAAACCAGAGGCCCTGAGCCAGACCAATGACTCATGGCAGTGATCACTTGCAAGTAAAGATGAATGGACTGACGGGTACACAGTGTGACTCAACTGGCCACATCACAGCTAACACGGCAAGATTATTCTCTTTTTGTTTGTTTTGTTTCTTTGATTGCTTTGGATTTTAGTTTTTCTTCTAAATTGGATTTTGTTTAGGGGTAGGTTTTAAGGTCAAAGGGCAGATTCAAGGAGGCAGGGAGACAAGTGGCATTGGATATGAAATCCACAAAGAATCAATAAAAGTTAAAAAGTATTATTCATCAAAGTTACATAATATATCTCTTCAAAGTATCCTACTTGCCCAACACTGACTCCTTTTTTTTTTTTTTTTTTTTTCTTTTCTCTTTGTGTCTTCTCTTAGTCAGATCACACTGTGTCTCAAGTTGGTTTGTAACTATGTAGCCCAGGCTGGACTCAACATCTTGACCTTCCTGGTTCCACCTTGGATTGCTAGGATTATAGGCAGGTGTGTGGCACCATGCCAAGCAACTTTTGCCCCCAACAATAACACATGCACAATAATACTTACCTTTCAGAACTTTAGCAGAGGATTAAATAAGACAATGAATGTCTAATACCATGCTTACACTCCAGTAGAAGTCAGCACCCTGCCTGCTGACCAAGGGAAACACTGGGCCGGCCAAGGGAAGGTCAGGGCTCAAAACAGCCTCCCTCCTCCTCTGTGAAGGCCAAAGTATTTTTGGATGCATAGTTCATGCTAATTTGCGCAATCTCTTCCCTATTTTGTGCTTATTCTGGGTATAAATAGATGACTTCAGCCGTCAGCACTGTCTCTCCATCCCTCCTGTGAGTGCCAGGAACACGCATCAAAGGAAGAAGGAGAGAAAGAAGAGAGAGGGATACAGAGCAGGGAGGACAGATGAAGAGAGAGGATAGGAAGAATAAAATCAGATTATCAAATAAGCCCCAAGGATAATTCTCCCATTACCTTGACAGGCATCGATCTAGCACAGTGCACAAGGACTGCCAATGTGGCAGGGACACTGAGCATCCCAGGCCGTGTAAACTCACTCTCATGCCTTTTGCTATAAGCATGGACCTGACATTGAACACAGGAATCCTATTTGTTTCCTGTAGGAAACATCTTCCCCATGGAGCACCACAAGATCTTGTTGTTGTGTAGGCAACATCCCACACACAGCCAGTGTCATTTTTCAAAATCCTCCATCCAGGAATGAGTCAGAATGAATAACTCAGCCTGCTGGGGAGAAAATTACAAAGTGAGCAAAGAGAAAACCATCACATTCTAACTAAATCTACCCAATCAACTTTCAAGTTTTGTTATTGGTGGATGGAGGAGGGGAAACTAGAAAAGTTTACATTTTAAATTATTTTTACAATATTTTAGTTTGTCTTGGTTATTATGTTTTTTTGTCTGTTTTCTCCCTTGGCCCTTGGCTCTTGCTATCTTTCCTGTATCAAGGATCTCTCTCTCTATCTCTATCTCTCTCTCTCTGTCTCTCTCTCTCTGTCTCTCTCTCTGTCTCTCTCTCTCACTCTCTCTCTCTCTCTCTCTCTCTCACACACACACACACACACACACACACACCCCTTTTCTACAACCTTCATCTCCTTTTACAGTAAAAGTTCTGGATAAAGCACCTTCCTTTCCTGTGTGTCCTTTTTCCAGACATCCCTTTGGTTTTGGCATTCACCATGGCGTCATCGATAAATTCCCCAAACCCATCTTGTCTGTGTGACCAACTGTCTCCTTGTTAACACATCTAAGGACTTTCTAACATAGCCATGTGCTCTGTGCTCCTCTCCATCTTCACCCTTCCTATTGTCTGTGTCATCAGCTCCTCATCTGCAGGGCTCTTCTGTTCTTTGTTTTGTTGTCTTTGATGCATGTTCTTGGCATCAACTGAAGGATGAAGAGATGGTGGTGATGGCTAAAGTAATCTATTCATCCTCAAAATGGTCAGGATTCCCTGAGCCTTTTTCTACTCTCTCTGCATCCTTCAGAGAATCTCATCAGTGCCTGGCTTTAAATATCAATTCTAGTAACTCCCAAATCCTTAGCTCCATTTTTGAGAGTCTGAGTCTCATCTACTACACTGCTTTCTTGTTCATTGTTTCACAGATATTTCAAAGCCACGATGACCAAAAAGGTTTCCTTGATTTTGTGCATCCTCTGGTCCATTATTTGTCCATTTGTTCCAGCACAACCCTTCCTATGGATTCAGTTTCCTGTCTAAAGGAAAGGAGAATTGACCCTGTCCTTACCATGTGCGCTCCCACTCATATAAAAAGTCATTTCAACTCATCAATGTATCTAGCAACTTCTCCCCTCCAGGTCTAGTTCCCTTCCATGCGTCACCCTCACAGTCAGTGTGTACCTGGCCCCACTGAGCTGTAAGCCATGCTTAGTTCTGTAGACAACCTTCCAATCACTTCTTTACAGTGAAAACTGTAATTATGACTGGTAGCCTCTGTAATCTGGCCCTTTTTGACTTTCCAGTATCTCAAGCCACCCTCTCTCTTACCACTGTTCATCTATTGCATCCTCCCCCTGCTTCCTAGAAAGCCCAACCTCTTTCTCCTTGGAAACTTTACATCCCCCATGACAGATGGCCCTTGCCCAGGTCCAAAAGCTTTCTGTGGGTATTCTGGGGTCTTGTTCCTCTCCTTTTAGGTTTGCTTAAGGAAGGCAGTGATTCCCAACCTTTCTAATCCTGGGATGCTTTAATACAGTCCCTTATGTTGTAGTGACCCCAACCTAAAGTTATCTTGTTGCTATTTCGTAACTGTAATATTACTGCTGTTATGAATCATAATGTAAATATATGATATGCAGGATATCTGATATATGACTCCCCCCAAAGATGTCACAACCACAGGTTTAGAACTATTGACATAAGAAGTGAGTCGGTTTCTTTAGAAGGGTGAGTTAGGCATCTACCTCCCTGTCCTTTTTGTCACAGTCCAACACTTTCACATCCCTTTGGACTATTTATATTAGAGGGCTTACCACCCACTCTGATCTGCATCTCTTGGTATGTGCACCTTTTTGTGGCCCCTTTTCTTGGGGTTCTAGACTGGCCTTGATAACTGTTAGAAGAAAGGAGACATAACGTACCACTTCTGAGCCAGGTAAGAAAGGCAACCAGCACCTCTCTTATCTCTTGACTTATCCCTGGGATGATTCACTCTGGAGGTAAACAGATGTGATGGTATACTGCTGTGGGGAGTCATGGGAACACGCCCACTGCCTGAAGAATCAAAGCCTTCTTCATTGACCACAGGATGAGCCCAAAAGTGGGTCCATCCAGACATTGAGATGACTATAGCCAGACTGCAACCTCATCAGAAGTCCTGAGCCTCAAGGGCTTGCTAGGCCTCTAGAGTTGTGCTAGATAGTAATGCTTGTTAGTTAAAGCTGCCACGTCTTGCAGGGATTTGCTGTTTGTTTCTTTGTTTGTTGGTTTTTGGCTGTTGTAGACAGGGTTTCTTTATATAGTCATGGCTGTCCTGGAACTCACACTATAGACCAGGCTGGCCTCAAAGTCACAGAGATCTGCCTTCCTCAGTCTTTTGAGTGCTGCAATTAAAAGCTTGAACCACCACTGCCTGGTTAGGATTTGCTAATAGCCACAGGATTAATATTTAAAAAATATGTGTATGTATTATATATATACTTTAAATATTAATTACTTGTGTATATATCCACATATACAATTGTCTAATCATTGTCTATAGATATGCTATTTCTTCCATTAGTCTGTCTAATTCACTCACTCTTGTATCACTGTACCTAGAATTTTGTCTACCATGTAGTGATCACAAATCCTAATAGAAATTTGGAGAATGAATAAAATGTCCAATATTTTAACATCGATAAAATATTAATTTCTCACTGTACTCTATAAATATATTTGTACCATCCAGTATAATCCTATGGCTAACAAGAAACCAGATATTGTTTCCACTTCCTAATTAAAGCCTCAGTCACCAAGCCTTCAAGCATTTGCTTACTGCCACCTTCTGATTGTGTCATAGCTCTGGACTCCTGATTGCTGCCTTCATGTTCTTCCTCCCGCACACATTGACAACAGATGTCTGCGTGTCTTCATGGAGCTTGGCACATGCTGATATCCTAAGACATCTACCTCCCGCCTATCCAATCAGTGACTTCCCACCAGCACCACACACAAAATGCCTGACATGGGACCACATTGTTCATCGCTCTAAAATGGGAAGAGTGCATCATGGGATTTACAGCTTTGCTAGATAACATTCTTGGTTTTCTCAACTGTGCTTGGATGTTTCGTATTTCATTGAGGCTGCAAAGAATCAAACCATCTTGGTGCAATTTTAAAATTGTGAGCCACACGCTGGCATTCTCTGAAACTTAACTTATTTAAATCAAATGCACTTAATTTTACGTATTAACAAGTTTTAAACTCTCTGAGAAACAGATCTGCTCTCCAAATTCCACATAGCCTTCTTGGGTCTCTTTAGTGATTCCCTCCTGGCCATTCTCTGTGGCTGCTCTTACCTTCTACTCCTGGTGGCCCCAACTAAATAAAACAGGAGAGAAAGAGAAGTTGTTTGACAAAACCAAGCCTTCCCAAAGTAGGTTCACAGCTAACCAGTGTTATTTAGGGCCATTCTCAAGTCAACTATATTTAGGTAATTTCAAGGGATTAAAAATGTATATTTCAAAGGCATATATTGGATAATTTAATCTTAAAAATCAAGTTTTAAAAATTAGTATCACATTCTTCTGAGACTTCCCACTGTCTTTTCTCATGCTTCTATAAGAAAAGCCTGACCCCAAGTAAAATTATTATAATTAAAATCCTACTTGTGTTTCAAAAGTATTCTAGGAGTCTTTGCTTGTAATTAACTGGGAATCTCCAGGTTCCTTACTCATATGGTTGTCCTTGTAAGAAACAAATAATATCTAATAAGTTGATTAAAGAGTGACTGGAATTAATTGCCACATTATTCCTATCAATAGTATTCTAGGTGTTGATATTTTGTGTTCTTGGATTTCCTTTTTTTATTATAATCACATACACATCAGAATATTGATAGTTTACTTTCTGTGTATGAGATCTACTTAGGAGGCACACTTTCTCCAGATCATTGTCTTCTTCAAGATGATTCAAAGCAAGGCAACCCCGAACAAAAACACTACTTAAGCTCAGTCTTGGAAACATTCCCACATATGATTCCCAGTTGCAACAGCACCTTGCTGTGTCATTTTGCTCAAGTGATGTCTCTAATCTTCTGCCGCCAAAAAATTTTATGATCCTTGGCAATCGAGTGGAAAGTGGGTGATGATTACAGGACCTAAAAACTATCAAATGATTTAAGCCTTTGTTTGAGAGCTGATGGGTAGGAAAGTGGGTATTATTCTTGCTCTGTGCCCAGAGGGTAGACAAGAATAAGGGAGCTATGCATTCTTTGTCCAGATGTCTCCAATCAGGATTAGGTTCCTGAGTCATTTCCAAGATAAAATCTAGATGACTATACCCCACACACCGTAAGTTAAAAGAGAACACCTAGAAAGCAACAGAAAATCAAAGTTGCTTCCAATTGTTTGCCTGCTTGGCAAAATTTCCCCTTCCTTGACACCACTTTCCTCCCCAAAATTTCCTTTTAGGAAAGGAACATGTTCATTTGTTGCAGATAACAGATAGGTCAGTAGACACATCAGTGGCTAGATGATAAACTCTAATTAGAGGAGGGTTAGTACTGTGTGATAAAGTAAATTCACTTTTGCCCTTAGGGAATCAATTTCTTTTTTTCTAATGAAAAGAAACATTTTTAGAAGTTTTGTACATATTCATTGATATATGATCAGGCCTACATACCTTGAACAGAAATAATTTGATGTAACTATAATCAGACCATTGGGGGGGGGAGAGAAAACACCAGTTCTTTTGGGCACTTTACCAGAGTAGGCCTTAGAGTCTACATTTTAATACTCCAGGCTATACATTGTGTCATTCTGGTGAACTTCAGCTACCATCACTATGTCAATGACTTTTGTGTCTTAAAATCATCTGCCTCTAACCTCAGCCTCATTGTCTAGCCCTGTGTCTATATTCCATATTTCCATGACCTATTAAGCATCTGCATCTGAATATCTGGCAGTATCTCTCAAACTTAACTGCTATCTGGGCTGTCATGACACCACATTTCCATTACACTTGGATAATTAACTGCTCTCGTCCCGTGTGACAAAAGATGTCCCCTGATGCATTTTCTAAAACACGGGAGTTCATACAACTACTCGATGCATGGGTGAGGAATGAGAATTAAGTGTCTGATATAGTAGCTCCTTTTGCACTCATTATTGTGAGTGAATGGCCAAGTAGGTAGACTAGCTGAGCAAATACAGGGAGTAAAGGAAGATAAATAGGGATGGACTGTAGGTGAGTCAAACACTCATCCTTACAGGTACTGCAATCTACCTTTCCATAAAGCTGACAGTTGAGGTTGAAATCCTATTACCTTCTGAGTTGTGGTCACTGCTGTCTCCACGTTTAAGACCACTTCAGCAGCAGGTAGAGTCAGAGTAAGAGCACTGCCTGTTCAAAGCCTAAGAGAAACATGATACTGCTTCCTTTTCAAATGGGTCAAATGTCAATCACAGAGTGTGGCTCAGATTCAAAACGGTTTGCTCCTCTGGAGTCTCACTGAAATACAAGGCTGAGGGAACAGAGGCTGTCATCTTCCAAAGCTATAAACCACAACCTCTCACAGCTCAAAGATGTTTCTTAAGATCTCTCCAGAAAAAGAGATTTTCTTGATGGAAAAAAGTACCTGTCAAGTACAGTAGAGTCTCCCACAATTCAAAGTGGTAGGTAGGTTTAGTAACACAGGATTACAAAAGATGTTATGTAGATAAATAGACTGACCATATGCTTATTTTCCAAATAGAGATACTTTTAAGATATAAAAGTGGTAAGGTTACACTGGGACAACTGAAGAACCAGGAGGGCTTGGGCGCATGAGTTATGAAGTCTCCCACACTGCAGGGGAGACATGAAGCCAAGAGGGTGTGCACAACCCTGCCCTTTTGAAATCACTTGCTGATGAGTGAGCACAGGAAGCTCTAGAAGTTGAGCCCTACTTTGTGCAGGCTACTTCAGATGATCTTGTATCTAGTTTGATTACTTCATTTTCCGGTGGGTATGAATATTTGGGAATTAAAAACAGAAAGGTTTTGACTAGTCCATATAAATGTTCTCAATCCAATTGTTGCCGTGTTCTTTCTACAAACGCTTGTTGAGCATCAGGTACACTTGGAGAGCTAATTAGAGCTCTGAGAAGAGCAATTATAAAATTCCCTCAAAGAATCAGCTGCTAATAGCTGAGATACATGAAGCCAAGCCATTCCAATGTGATGCATTTAAATACCAAAGCAAACATTTCCCGTGACAGCACATATGGCTAGCTAAGATGCTTGAGGGTGCTGGCATCTCTCATTATACTAGGCCATCTTATTTTGTGATGTGGGCTCCAGGTAAATTGTAATTCTTCTTGGCCTTGTTTTTCTTACTAAAGTCTATTTGTACCTCAGTTCACAGCATATACTTAAGATTTATAAAATTACATGCATTTAAATATCTTCAGGTTGTTAACTAAAAAAGAACTCTCCTCTTTCCTCTTTCTTCTGAGTTTAAATTACATGGTTCCCAGATTCTGTCCTGCCTTTTATGCCACATGAGTAAATGTTTACCGTGCAGGGGTGCTCATTAAGGAAGCATGGCAATCTCAGCCAAATTGCAAAATCCACCCCACAGGTTTGAGTGAGAAGGCTGCTCAGTCTGATGTGCTCCTTCAGGTCAGTGCTGCTGAAAATCCCTCAGCTGTCAGGCAGGATTTTTAAACTTTTCTTTGGGAGAATTTAGGGTCTTGTTATGAAAGATTCTATTTGTCCTTGCGTTTTCTCTACCTGTTTCAGATGTAATCAATACCACATTGCCTCAGCAGTCTGAGGACTGCAAGACATGACACACACTCGGGCTCACTTAGCTGGCTTCACTCCCTTTAAATCAAGAAAACTTTCCGAGTGGATCTGTTTACTGGGGAAAAGTAGATAGTGAAGTTAATTCACTGGTCCCTATAGCTAAATCCTGTGTTGTTTGCTTCATTTTATATGTGGTGACCTACAATCTGATAGCATCTATGACACTGGAGTGTGGCCAGCTACTCACTCTGTGCTCTCTGGAGATTTAGTCTCTGATTCTGCTCCCCTCTCCCACACAGCCTCTCTTGACCCTGACCTCTGGCCATATGGGATGGACCCAGAGTCAATGCCTAATCAAGCTGAGCCAACAATACCTGCCTAATCATCAGCATCATCTAAGCAGATTGGTTTGGGGTGGGTATTGACCAATCTTGGACCAGCTTAAATCCTTTAGGATTACTTGAAAAGTGCAAAAGACATATTTTTCTGATTGTCAAAAGAAGTCATAACTTATAAAAATTCTACCTACATTTATTCTCAGTGTCTGAGAATTCCACATCAATGTTTCATGAAAATTGTCATTATTCTCATGGAGAAAAAATAACCAATATTCTTTAAAAGACAGTTTCATTATTACTTTAACTTGTACTCTCTGAATATTAATGAGGTTAGATTTCATTCTGTGCTCACATTCCTTGTACATTTTATATTGGTTTATGAATAGTAGCTTTTATTGGCTTAAATGTTAATGGTCTACAACCACAAAAATATTTTCGTCCTTAGAATTCAGCTACAGTTTAATTCACAAGACATACTTAAACCAAATAACAGGGGAAAGTTGAAAACAGAAGCTGGAAATGTATACCAAGAAAGCTAACAAATCAAATTTAAAATAATGTATTGAAAGTTCAAAATGAAAAATAAGCAAATGAAATGTTTATTTTGAGTTTAATAAGTGTAACAATGTATAAAAAAAAGTATGTAAGGATAAAAGATAATGAATCTTCATGAGACATTAATAGCCATGTGAACAGCTATTATATATATATATATATACATATATATTCTCATTAAAAAGAAAAATATTAAAACCTAAGCATTTAGTGTTTCCTTAATGCTTTCAGCAAAGTAAAAGCAAATTAAGCATATAGGAAATATTAATAAAAAAAAGAAAAATAATAAAATTAAAACAAAAGCTTGACTTAAAATTTTACTTTTGAGATAGACTTTCTCTGTGTAGCCTTGGCTGTTCTGAATCCCTCTGTGTAGACCAGGCTGGCCTCAGACATACATAGATCAGCCTGCCTCTGCCTCCTTAGTGCTAGGATTAAAAGCATGCACTACCACTCCCCAGCCACACCACCTTTGAAAATTACCTAGTAAACTCTGTTATATAAACAGTTCCAACACACAGAAACAATACAGAAAACTTCTTCAATTAGTCTGATGAGACAAATATCATCCTAATACAAAAATTGAGTGGTTATAGTACAAACAGAAAAAGGTCATGATTCTCTGTTAAAAATGCCAAGTCTTGACTAAAATAGTATAAACTCAAAATCATCAGTGATTAAAAAGTAATATTCATCAAAGCCAACAAGTTTATGTAGAAACACAAAGGTAACTTCACAGTCACTTAAACTATAAGCAGGATGCACAGGGGAAATCAAATAACACCCAGAACTGAGTACTGGTCTCAGCAACAGGGATGTAGCAGTGAACAAAACAGAAATCCCTGCCTGCACAGAACCTACAATCTACTAACGGAAGAAGAAGAGACAGCAGGAAAATGTGGTGCAGAATACGGCTGGTGCTGATGGAGTGTATTGGAAAACCAAACAGCAAAACAGCACAGGAAGGAGAAGATGTGAAAGTGTGACTATGGGGGCTAGGACGAGATCTTTGACAAGCTGATGTTCAAACAGACTTAAAGAGATGAAAGAGTTGCAGGACAATAAAAATAAACAAGCATGTGTCAAAGGCATGCTAGGGTAAACAGATGCAGTGAATCTGTGGACACTGGAAGAACTGAAGCTTTTCCTCTGAATGGATTGAGAACAAGGTAGCCGAATTTGAGGAGAGCCATGACATGAGTTATGAATCTAAATCATTGTTGGTTTTGTGTTTGTTTGTTTGTTTGTTTGTTTGTTTGTGACAGAGTCCATGAGGCCTAAACTGGTTTCAGACTCACTGTGCAGCCAAAACTAGCCTCAAACTCATGGTTGTCTTCTCAGAGTGTTCTGGCTAATGGGATATGGCATTCTGACAAAATATGTCATTTTTCTTGTTGTAGTGTTGAGTACAGGTTACTGCCACAGTTAGCAGGAGCAGATGGGAGCCCAATGCAGAATCCAACTTGAATTGTCATGGACTTAGGAGGAGCCACGAAGGTCATGACATGATTCTGCTTGTATCTCAAAGGTAGAGCCAATGGGATGTCTGTGTGGGCTGGAGATAAAACTTGAGAAAGTCTGGAGTACAGACAAAAATCGCCAGTTTTTCAGCAAAAGATCTAGAGACGTGGGCTTGCCATCTGCCAAGAGGAGGGAAACCGAAGGAGAAGATCCTTTGAGACACGTGTCACAAGCAAACACCAGCAGAAGCCTCAAAGGTAAAGGAGGAAGAAGGAAGGAAGGAAGGAAGGAAGGAAGGAAGGAAGGAAGGAAGGAAGGAAGGAAGAAAAAAAAGAAATTTTTAACTGTGATTACTAATTCAACTTTTTTCTCAGTATCTAATCAAGAGAAAAAAGATAAGTAAATATATGTGTGTGCGTTTACATATATGGGATATAGACATACATGCATATGAGATACATTTTTTGAAATAAATATTTAGTTCACACTATTTAAGGATACTGTAGCTAACCAGAAAAAAAACAAAAATAATTGAGAATGACACCAAGAAAGATCAACAAAATAATGGATATCAGCTTTCAAATATCAATGAATTTTTTGTTTGTTTGTTTGTTTGTTTTGTTTTGTTTTTGAGACAGGATTTCTCTGTAGCTTTGGAGCCTGTCCTGGAACTAGCTCTGTAGACCAGGCTGGCTTTGAACTCACTGACAGCCACCTGTCTCTGCCTGCTAAAGTGGTGAGATTAAAGGCATGCACCACCACCACTCGGCCAATGGGATTTTTATGTTCCAACAGTAACCCCATGTACTTTTAGTTTTAAAAGGAATTACCTGTGATAACAGCAAAAACTGTAAAGTGCCTAAGAACTATCTTTAAAAAAAAGTAAGCAAAGCCTTTAGGATTAAAACTATAGGCTAAAATGTATAAAAGATGAACAAAAAAAAGAGAGAAAGTTTAGTACTGTTAAAATGTCAATTATTTTCCAAATAGATCTATAAAATCGTTGAAATTCCCATTAAACTCTTAGTAGAACAAGTTTGCAGAATGGAGCAAGGTGTTTAAACTTCTGCTGGGAAGGAAAACATGCAAGAAGAGTCATCATATTTTATAAAAGAAGAAACATGGTAAAGAGAATGATTGATCAAATAAGTGGGTATTTTAAATACTATGTTTTCGCCAAAAATGGCAAACATTTTAAGCACAAAAGCTTAGGCATACCTAGGAATTTAGCTTATGACACAGTCAATGAGATTAAATAAGGATGGTTCAAGAGAATAGTGTTGGGATAATTGGATATTCATGAAGGAAAAGCCTCCCCCTTATAGTACACATAAAAACAAATTTCAGAGAAATGGGAGATTATTTTTTATCAATTTTCGCTATTTTCGCTGTTAGCTACTCAAACTAATTTGTAATTAGTTAAATTCGAATAAAACAGAAACTTGTGTTTTTTACAGTTTCAGTGGTTATATATAATTGTCACTGTCAGCCGACATTAGAGCCACCTAGGGGGCATACCTCTGGGTTTGTTAATTTCCAGAGATGCTTGCCTGAGTAAGGAAGACACACCTTGAACCTACGTGCACCGTCTCAAGGCCTAGGGGCCTAGTCTCAATGAAAAGGGGAAATAGCCAGAGCAGCAGTGCCCGTGTCTCCCAGTGAGCAGCTCTTGTGGCCATGTCTTCCCCTCCATGACAGAGGCACCCCCAAACTGTGAGCCAAAATAGCCCCTTCCTTCACTAAGCTGCTGTCATCACCACAAGAAGAATTAACAGACTACTAATTCGGCTACTAAAAAATATGAATTCCTGTTCTAGGAATGTCTCCATAAAGTTGAAGGACAAAGGACAGAATAAAGATAATGGCAATATGTATAACAGACAAAGAATGTGGGAAAAAGACAATAGCCCAATAGTTGGTGGCAGTATGCAAATGGCTAATACATGAAAAAGTTAAAATACAAATGAGATAAGATTATTTGCTCAAAGGGAAAAAAAAATCAAATCACCAATAAGGAAGGGGACTACTGGGAGAGGTCAGTGGCTGAGTGCATATAGCAGCATCAAGGCCCTGGGGTCCATCCCAGAGAGGGATGGGAGGGGAGAGGAGAGAGGGGGAAGGAGACGGAGGAAAAGAAAGACACCAATAAATCTCATTGTACTTATCATACAGGATTCTTTTGTACTGTTAACAGACAATTAAAGCATCTGTGAAGTCCTAGAAATTAATTTTGAATTGTTTCACCTGATGTATCAAGGACATATTTATCAAGTCCTCCCCTATGGCAACTTCTGCAGGAAACACAAATGTAGCATTTAAAAAATAAAGGTCAAGCAGAGATCTATAATAGTTTTGTTCTATTTTAGTGAAATAGTGAAATGAAGCTCTGGCTGTTTAGTGATGATCTCTATATACTTGTAAATGAGTTTCTTAAACAGATTAATATTCATTGTAGCAAACTGCTCAGTACGTCTTTTTATTTGCAGATGTGGTGATAACTCTCAACCCTGGGCAGAAATATAAATTCTGCTATTTTGTTTTTTTTAAGCGCATTTTCTAATAGTGCTTAATAGTCTAATAGCAAGACTTCTTTGGATAGGAGCAGGGTCTCCTGCCCTTCGGTCTCTGCTAGGGCGCCCTTACCCTGTACTAGGAGACACACAGCAGAGTCTTAGGGAGAAGAGCGGGTGACATCATCCAGAGGGCTTGTGACTTGACAGTGCCTCCCTCTGTAGGTCTCCCCATCTCTATGGAAATAGGCCCTGTCTGAGTCTCTAGGTAAGAGGATCTTTTTTAATCTCAAGCAAATCTTTACCTTTTATTTTCTACTAACACCAAAGTCTCTTATTCTACCAACCTGTTTTACAACAACATATGGAAGTTCAGATTTCTAGTAAAACTTTAAAAAGCCATTCCATGTACCAGAAGTCACTAAATTGTTCGTTGTTTAAATGGTGAATTTTGGAGCCTTTTGGAATAGACTGATAATTTGGAAAAATGACTATTTCATTATCAGCCCCATATTTGAAAGTTAGTTAACTATGCTGAAGACATCCACCCTCACTACTATCCAGCTTGGAGCAGTAGAGGGACCCTTAAGAACCAGCTCTTTCCTGTGCATGCACTCCTTCATGGGACTTTTAGATGTCACAGCTGTTCATTTTCTGTAAGACTTCCTACAAACTTCTTATTTTGGACAAACAGATCTATAAAAACCATTTCATTGTTCTTGGCAAAACCACTGTCCTAATCTGCTATTCAGGTTCAAATCAGATAAAAAATGGTGCCCTTGCCTCCAGAGAAACTCAGTAGGCAAACATGTCATGAGTGGCCCAGTTTGACTGAGAACAGGTCCACGTCACTGGTCACAAAGGTAAACACTTGAGACATTTAACCCAGCCCAGGAGTCCTAAATGGAAGGGGGTGGTCATCTGGATTATGAATCACTAAATTGGCATGTCAGAAAATACACATTTTATTGACAGAAGGTGATTGTGGGGGAGAGTAATTTTTCATGTAAATACCAGACACCTGCCTCCCTCTCTTTGTATTCAAACTTCTGTGTGTGGTGGGAGGGGGTGAGAAAAGGAGTAATCCTGGGCCACAACTTTGTATTATGTAACACATGAGTTTATTTCCGCAGCTCTCCAGTGATCTGAAATTGTCTGGTTTACAGATAAGTCCCCATTATTCAGGAGAGACCTTTTACTTTCTCTGTGTATCACATCAGCTCCTGTATGAAGAAGTAGCCCCTCGCCTATCTCTTTGTCATTGAGCACTTTGCACTGTTCAGTACCAAGAAAGTGTTGTATGTACTTAACACACACACATGCACACACACACACACATGTGCGCGTGCACGCACACACGCACATAAACACACGCACACACACACGCACACACCCACACACGCACACACATGCACACACATGCACATACACACACTATGACTTTCACACCCACACACACTGTGACTTTCACACGCACACACACATGCATGCACACACGCACACACACCCACACATGCACACACATACACACTGTGACTTTCACATGCACACACACACACACACACTGTGACTTTCACACGCACACACACACACACACACTCGTGCACACACATCCACCATAGGAGGATAGAACTGACTCCTTGAAGTTAGGAGTCTCCTTGTAGCTCTGCAAAACTCTGCTGTGCCCCAATAGCTGAAACAGTTGCTTAGACTGAGTAACTACTTCATAAATATTAGTTTTAATATGTCAATTCAATTTTGATTTGAATGCATCCTCATAGCACAAGGAATACACGTTTTTAGTGAAAAAGATTCCATCCCAATTCGAGTTTATGTGTAGGTATCTCTGAAAGTAAATGTAACTGAACTGAATTCTCCTATGTGGTGGTGTCTTCAAACCAGTTCAAGAAGTATGTCCCATTTTCAACTGTCCATTGATGTAGTCCCCATTTTCAACACCCCCCCAGAGAGATGATGCCTTTAACCTACTTGCTTCCATTTTACTTTGCATTGAGTGAAAGCATAAACGTCACAACTGACATGTGAACAATAATCTATAAAGGACAGGACACCTAGAAACCTCAAATCAATAAGTAACAAATACTAGTATGGACAGAAATCAGAAATAAGTATTGTAGTTGTAGACAGAACTAGCTTTCATTTCAAAATACTAAGATACAGTATTAATATTTGCAACAAACCATATTTTCCCCATTTTTTGATAATTTATGAAAATTGAGATGGCAAAAAGCCTGGTGACTTGAACTCGCTCCATGGAACCCATGTAAAATGAAAAGAAAAAACGGATTCCACACAGTTGACTCCACACACTGTGACTTTCACACACACACTGTGACTTACACACACACACACACACACACACACACACACACTGTGACTTTCACTCACATACACTGTGACTTTCACACACACACACACTGTGACTTTCACACACACACTGTGACTTTCACACACACACACTGTGACTTACACACATGCACACACACACTGTGACTTTCACACACACACTGTGACTTTCACACACACTGTGACTTTTACACACACACACACACACTGTGACTTTCACACACACACTGTGACTTTCACACACACACTGTGACTTACACACACGCACACACACACTGTGACTTTCACACACACACTGTGACTTTCACACACACACTGTGACTTACACACACGCACACACACACTGTGACTTTCACACACACACTGTGACTTTCACACACACACACACTGTGACTTTCACACACACACACTGTGACTTTCACGCACACACACACTGTGACTTTCACACACACACTGTGACTTTCACGCACACACACACTGTGACTTTCACACACACACACACTGTGACTTTCACACACACACACACACACTGTGACTTTCACACACACACACTGTGACTTTCACACACACACACTGTGACTTTCACACACACACACACACTGTGACTTTCACACACACACACACTGTGACTTTTACACACACACACACACACTGTGACTTTCACACACACACTGTGACTTTCACACACACACTGTGACTTACACACACGCACACACACACTGTGACTTTCACACACACACTGTGACTTTCACACACACACACACACACACTGTGACTTTCACACACACACACTGTGACTTTCACACACACACACTGTGACTTTCACACACACACACACACACTGTGACTTTCACACACACACACTGTGACTTTCACACACACACTGTGACTTTCACACACACACACACACACACTGTGACTTTCACACACACACTGTGACTTTCACACACACACTGTGACTTTCACACATACACTGTGACTTTCACACACACACACTGTGACTTTCACACACACACACTGTGACTTTCACACATACACTGTGACTTTCACACACACACTGTGACTTTCACACACACACACACTGTGACTTTCACACACACACACTGTGACTTTCACACACACACACTGTGACTTTCACACACACACACACTGTGACTTTCACACACACACACACACTGTGACTTTTACACACACACACACACACACACTGTGACTTTCACACACACACTGTGACTTTCACATACACACACACTGTGACTTTCACACACACACACACACTGTGACTTTCACACACACACACACACACACTGTGATTTTCACACACACGCTATGGCACACACAAGTGCACATAATACACACAAAGAATAAGTTATTCTCAAAAATGAATGTTAGCGCCTGAATTCACCTTACCTGACTCATATCCCCAGCCCTGAGTGACTATGCATAGCAGTGTCTGCCCTGCTTATGTGTCCCTGTGTCTGTGTGTTCATATGTAAGAAAGGTATCATGTACACATCACCAGCAGGCCCAGAAAATTATTATCTTCTTTCTTTACACCTTTCAATCTTGCCTTTCTGGAGAGCTGGCACAGCAGTTAGGAGCACGTGCTGTGTGCTCTTGCAGAGGCCCAGAGTTCGGTTCTAGCACCTGCGTAGTGTGTTACAAGCACCTACAACCCCAGTTCTAGGGGTACAGTACCTTCTGCTGGCCTCAGCAGGAGCTAGGCATGCCTGCAGCGCCCTTACATGCATACAAGCAATACACTCAACACACAAAATAAAAACAAAAGCTGAGTACCGCTACAAAGCCTAGCAGGGTGGTGCACACCGTTAATCCCAGCACTCGGGAGACAGAGGGCAGGTGGATCTCTAAATTGGAGGCCAGCCTGGTCTACAAAGTGAGTTCCAGGACAGCCAGGGCTGCATTACAGTGAGAAAACCTGCCTCAAAAATCCAAAACACAGTAAAATAAATCTTTTTAATTCACAAATATTTGCCTTTAAATCAATTTTTTTAAGAAACATGATATTTTTAAAGCCCATCAAGGAAAATGAAATGAGCAAAACAGAACTCATATAACAATGTAACAATATAGCAATCCATGAGGAAATCAAAGCAAGGCTGAGGATGTAGCTTAGTGGTATATGCATGCTTTTCATAGTAAGACTTGGGGTTCAATCCCCAGGAGAGCGAGGAAAGAAGAGAAGGGAGGGGGAGGGGAGGGCAAAGGGAAAGAGAGGGCAGGAGGGGGGAGGGGAAGGGAGAAAGCAAGAGAAGGACATAGTTTGAGAATCTTACACAATTAATACAAGAATGTTTTGATTCTGTGATTAGTTCTATTAAGAGGGCTATAAATGTTTAATGTCCCAGGTATATTTTTACTCACGCCAAGAATGGTTTCCAAGCTCTGGGATGAGTCACAGTTAGTGGAGTCCATGCTCCCAAACATCAAGTTCCTTTTTTTTTTTTTTTAACAATAAAAAGGGGGGGGGATTTGGAAAGGACAATGTCAAGGCACACATCCTGCTAAGATTTTAATCATTTCTTCTAAGGAATAACATCTCAATTTTGTATTGTTTTCTTGGTTCATAGTTTGTAGTAGTAGTATGTGTTCAATAAATATTTGGTTTAATGACTTGGAAAGTGGAGAGGTTGCAGGACTGTTCTCAGAACGAGGAGTAGTAGAAATTTGTTACCTCAGAATGGAGTGAGGAAGTATTACTTGCCTTGGAACCATAGAAACCTAGAACAGATGGCCCTGAAAGGAGCTGAGCAATCTGGGTCTGCTGGGTACCAACAATGTTCTGAGATTCCTCTCATTTTTATGGCAAATTTCCCCATTCTTGGCATTATGAATCGTGTGTGTGTGTGTGTGTGTGTGTGTGTGTGTGTGTGTGTTAAATTTTTATTACCTTGGCTTTTCTTTTTTTTTCCTTTATTATTTTTTCTTGTTTTACATATATTGCAGCTTTCCTTATTATGGGGTTGTCCGGTATATGGCAGGATGAATGCCCCCACAGTGGCATATTTCCTTCCATCAGCCCCACAGTGTCACAGATATAGACATTAAATGGCATAGCATCTCACCTGACACCGTATTGCAACTGAAAATTTCTCAACAAATTATCAAATGTCTTTGTGTGATAAAGTGTGCCCCAGAGAGAGCCAGTATTACAGGTGTCGCTTTTACAACACTGTTCAAGCCCCTAAAAAGGCCCAATGACACCCAAAATACTTTGCTTCGGGGCCATAACAAAAGGGGGAAACATTCAGAGGGCCATGAATCAACATACTCTGGGTCGTCAATGTGCTAGTCATGTTTTTGCCACAGTGACAAGATACCTGAGCAACCAACTTAACTGAGGAAATACTCATTTTTGCTCATGTCACAGAAGCCATTGCTTCTGACTCTTTGCGCAGAGACAGGGCATCATGGCACGTAGCAGATGGTGGAGGAAAATGGCTCATGTCATGGTGGCAGAGAGAGCCAAATGCCAGAAGCCAGAGTCAAAAAGAATCCTTTTAAACAATGCCAACAGTGACCTCTTCCCTCCCCTCAGCTCCATCTTCCACAGTGTCTGCCATCTCCCATTAGCCATTCAATTGTGAACACATTGGTGGATTAATCATTGATAAGGTCAGAGCCTTCGTGACCCATCACTGCTCCCCAAACTCTACCTCTGAATATTGCATTAGGCACTAAGCCTTCAAAGAGCATTGTGTATCCAAACCATAACAAGCCACAGCTGGCAAGAAGCTCAGGGGGAACAAGTGGTATTTTGAAATTCTTTCCCAACCCTTGGTTTGTCTTCACATGTTGAGTGCTCCTTTAAACCTTCATCAGAAGACAGTCTTCACACGAGTATGAAATACCTAAAGAACCAACCAGGGCTTTGAGCTGTACGCTACATTTCCAGATCTTCTTGTTACCCATCAGAGGCTGTCTTCTTCCGGATCATAAAACAGAGGTGGTTCCCCAGGATAAGTAAATCTTAACAAGATAAAGTATCCATAGGTTTTATTCAAACAAGAGAAACACAACTAATTGCTTCAAGAGATTTGTTTCCTTCTTTATAGGCTTATCTGCTATAACCCAATCCAATCATCTATGAGCCACACATGTGCTTATGTTATAGTTTAAAAACGTCCCCGTGTTCTTATGCTTCATATGCATCTCTGAGAATTGCTGTGGAGAACACTGGTGGACGAGAGGCTAAGGGAATACGGTTTGGGATGCTCAGCTGGCTGTTGCCTGTGTAACACATCTGCATTGGCATGCTGTGATGGACGTGTTTGATGATCAGAGATGGGCATTTCTGCTGTGGAGACTTTCATTTGTTTTCCATCACAGAGACATGCAATTTCCTGCATTCTCTGCCCCTGGGGTTTTTCCTGCAAAAGAAAACATCACTTTTGACTCTCAGCATATCTGACCTAAATTAGTCTCATAAGTCTTCAGTGTTCTCCAAGACCAAGGGAGAAAAAGCAATGGAACAAACTCTAAGATGAAGTAGAACCAACAAATGTTATGTTTTCTGGGGAGCCTCTAGAAGAATGCTTCTACTTGGCTGGGTGCAGACCTCCAAACAGAAGCCAATGAGCCTCCTCCATGCAGAACCAATTTGAACAGGTGTTGAAGAATGAAATTATTGGAGAATTTAGGAATCATGCTGAAGTTTCAAATAATACTTGGATGATCACTTAGGCTCAAAGAAGTTTGCATTCCAATGATTAATTGTATTAATTAATATTAACTAAATTAATATTAATTAATATTAATTAAAGAAAGTATATTTATGAGCTAAAGCTATGGCTCATGGGTAGATCACTTACCTAATGTGTACAAGGTTCTAAGCTCGCCCCTCACTACCCCCATTACCACAAACAGTAAGCTTATTTCTGTTGTTTTTAAATAAGGTACACCTATTTCATAACATCAACATGAGCAACACCCTTGACATTAGTCCCTTAGCCATTGGTTTGCTGTTTGCTCTCAAGCAAGACTTACTTTTTCTGATGTCAATGCTCCCATCTTAAAAAAAAAAAAGTCTAGACAACTTGTTTTTGTCAAAATCCTTTGGCTTCTTTTTTACATTGGAAGTTCTTCTTAAATAAAAAGGTATGCTATGAGAACTCTGCCATGAAAATTCTTTTCCTAAATAGTATCTGATATAAATTCTCTTGCCTTCCATTAGAGATGCTGGTCACTGTTGTGACAGTGTCCATTCTACCTAACTCAACATTTGGGTTTTCTTGCTACTATTTCCACTGTGTTTGCTTGGCTAGCGAAGACTCACTTGTTAAGTCTTTGCTCCAACATTACGAGATTCCATTTGTCTAAGCAAAATAGGGTTTCCATTCCGTGCTTCCTGCACTTAGTGCCACATATTACAATAATTTAATTTTGAAAACAACATGGTTTTTATCTTTATGAATGCAGTGTGTAAACCAGTGACTAATAAAGAATAGGTCATTGAAATACATGTATTTGGTAGAGACTCTTGTTGAACGCATCTGTGAATGTAGTATGTAGCCCAATAGATATAAGAACTATACAAAAGTATTAAGAAAAGTGGCTCTACCTGTTTTATATAATATCCTAAACTCAGAGAAATAGCAAGAGAAAATTTGGAAAGTGAGTTATTGCTCAACTTTTAGAATAAACGTTATTATAAATTGTGTTGCCAAAGCTAAAGTCCTTACAAAGACCTAAAAAGTTTTCCCAGTCTAATTCACTCCTTACTCTCCAAATAAAGAGATAGAAGCACAGCTCAGACTAAAGGAATTCATATTTAGCGTCTGCTCAGCTCAGATCCCCATTCCTCTGCTGCCCATGGGCCGTCATCGTCATCTCCTTTTAAATCTGCCCTAGTTTTGTTTCTGTTGTTCTGAAATACATAACGATCAAAAGCAACTTGGGGGGCAGCGGACATTTCACCTTTCACTCCCGTCATGGGGGGAAGGCAAGACAGGACGGAGTAAGACCACAAATGCTGTGAGCCTGTTTGTTCTCTGTGCCTTGCTCAGTTTGCTCTCTTTTGTAACTCAAGACCACTTGTCTGGGATGGCGCCACTTGAAGTGGGCTGGGCCATTCCACATTAATCATTCATCAAAAACTACCCCATAGTCTTACCTACAGTCCAATCTGATTGCAGATAACTCTTCAGTTAAGAGTCCCTCTTCTTAGATGACTCCAGGCTGCATCACGTTGACAAATATTAACCAGTGCACAGTCTTTGATTCATGAAGTCTTCAATGGACACCCCATGTAAAGTTGTATAGCCACACACTTCACTCCCTAGTCCCATTCTCTGTTTTATTTTTCTCTAGACTTTATCACCACCCACCATGGTGGTGATATCTTGCTTGTCAGAAGATCAGAGGGTAGAGCATGATATTAGCTAACCATAAAGGTCTGGGGTCTGTATAGACTGGAGACAGGAAGTGAGATGGAGGAAACAGGAACTTGCTCTCCTTTTTGCTGGGAAGCTAATGACGTAAAGTTGGCTTCAGCTTGTTCCTTCTTCTCTCTGATCTCTCAGCATTTCCCTATATTTCTGACTTCTGGTTTTTATTATTTAGACCAATTAGAACTCCATTTACGTACCATAGTATATATTTCACATATTCGCCTGGCTTCTCTCTTACCTCCAGTGAAATGAAGCTCTAAAATTATTGTTTCATACAAATCTATTTGTCCTGTATGCAGAGTAATACTTGGAATATAATAAATACTTATAAACATTTGATTGATTGATTGATTGATATACAAATACAAGTCAACATGCATGATATTTTCCCAGTTTATCTATATACTTCCAAAGGGGATGTGGAGGAGGACTAAACAAAACTAAAAATGTCTTTTTAAAGCTTTAAGGAAATCACTAGTTTGTGACTTTAAAAATACAATTAAAAAAATGTAGTTTGAACAGAGGTATTGTGCATGGGTAGGTAATGCTGTTCCCAGAAGCCACCAATTATTAAATGAAAATCCTGGTACTAGACGTGGAAGATCCTCATATGAGCTGATGGCCAGGGAGGTCCTAAAGGCCCCCAAACAATATAGGCTGCCACCATTGCTCTTGGTTCCCCATGAAAACTAAATGGTAAAGTTGTATTGCTGAAGACACCATACATTTTGGTTATGGAGTACAGAGGAAGTATGCTGAAACTGTACTAGAAGAAGCTTCCTCTATGCTGACTATCTTTCATAGTACCAGAAGGTGCCACATAGGATGCTGTGAGAGAAAAGTCATCAGCAGTCTTACTCAGCAATAAATCTTTCATGCTACAACAATCTGATAGGTCAGGTGTGCCCACTAGTGTAGTAGTGGCACAATTGTTAAGGGAGTTACCATTTTATGATTATTTTTCAGGTTTGCTTCACAAAAGCAAGTTAGTACCAGTTATTATAAATCTGGTCAAATGCCCTTATCTGGAGAGGCCATGGGCCTTAGGAGGACCCTACTATTGTTTTGCTAAATGAATGTGTTGTCAAATTGCCTTCTAAATGTTATGCTTATACCATAGATTAATATTGCTCTTAACCTTGCTCAAAGAAGTTTAAAAACAAAACAAACGAACAAAAGAACCTTTCTGCAGGTAGTGGTTAATGGAGACTCCTAATGCATCAAATACTGAAATAAGTAACAGTTCAGTGCTAATCCCTAAACAGGATAGCTATATTGTAATATTATACATACACATATCCAGGGTCCAGGGGACATGGTGGAAGAGGGGTGGGGAAATGTGGGGGCTGGAGGATGGGGAGGAGTTGTCAGGCAATGTTGTCTCCTGGGTGTGACATTGCTGTTAGGTTACTAAATTCCATAATGATTTCTACAGTCGTTCAAAAATTGAGCTCAGACTGGATATGGTGTTCCCAGCACCCATGAGGTAAGGGCAGACCGATCTCTATGATAAAAAAAAAAGGCCAATCTTGTCTATATAGCAAGTTCTAGGCCAGGCAAGGCTACGTAATGAAACATGTCTCAACAAGGAAACAAAAAATACTGAACTCGGCATTTGAATTTCCAAACGCTCACCTGCGATATTACCATGCATTTCAAGATTAGCAAGTCTGAAATAAAGTGTTTAAGCTGCCTTGGTCGATTTCGACTGCAGTCACAAAATACTGACTAACTTATTTACTGCTCACAGTTCTTAGAGATTATGCAGTCTACAATCAAGGCCCTGGGAAATACGGCATCTGGTGAGGATCTATTTTGTGATTCATTGATGATTTTTCTTACCATACTCTAACCTGACAGAAGAGAAGACAAGCCTCCCTGAATCTCCTTTCATTAGGTAATAATCCCATCCCTGAGGGATCCACCTTCAAGATCTAACTTCCTTTCAAAGATCAGGTACTTTTTCATTATTAACATTTTTTCATTTATTTTACATAACAACCACAGTTCCCCCTCCCTCCTCTCCTCCTATTCCTTCGCCCACCTACCCTTCCCCCTCCATCCACTCCTCCTCCATCTCCATTCAGAAATGGTCAGGCTTCCCACAGGCTTGAACAAAGTAGGGCTCATCAGGCTGAGAAAGGACTGAGCTCCTCCACCCACATCAAGGCTGGGAGAGGTAATCCAGCATGGGGAACAGGTTCCCAAAGGCCAGCTAAGTGCCAGGGACAGGTCCTGACCTCAGTGCTAAGAGCCTTACTAACAGACCAAGCCACACAACTGTCACACACATGTAGAGAAAAGCCCAGGTTTTTAATAGCATTATCTTTGAGGATAAAATTTCAACACATGCATTTGGGAAGGCAAGCATTTAGGCTGTAGCAAGTTCTCCCAGAAACAAACCCCTCTGGAGTCTTCCCCAGCCCAGGATGTAATTAATAATGGTACTATCCAGACAATGAAGACCGGGCAGTGATCTGGGGCACGGATAATGCCACATATCCCCAGTAATAATCAGTTTTATTCCTGAAAATGTCAAATGCTACACTTTCTACTCCCTGAAGCTACTTTGATATATCCCTGATCTCGTGTCAATGGAAGGCAGATGAGAGTAAACATCAGCCTAGTTTTGGAATGTTCTATACATCCCACCAGCTCTTGGTTATACTAAAGGTCTGTTACAGCAGGTTTCCCTTTTGGCTGCTGCTGGTTCTGCTGCCATGGTCCCACAACCACGTGTGCCCCAAATAACACTCAGAGACTCTGTATTTGATACAATCCTGTTGGCCAGTTACCATTACTGTTTATGGGCTAGCTCTGTCTTAATCATTAACCCATTTCTACTTATCTAAGTATTTCCACGTGGTCGTCTTATCGGGGAGCCACGTGGCAGGCTTCCTGCTTCTTCCCGGGCTACATCTCGACTCCACCCTACTACTTCCTCTTTCCTCCTTCTGGGCGCCTAGCCCCGCCTATCTTGTTTCCTATTGGCCACAGGGCTTTATTAACCAGTATGAGAAACATATATACAGAATAACATCTCCCATCAGAGGTCTTGTATTAAAAACAGAAGCTCTGGTGGGTCACACCAGCCAGAACTGGTGAGTGACCCACCCGCCAGTGGAACTGCCCCCCCCCCAACCCTATGCCTCCCAGCTTGTCCTTGGCCATCCTGCTGGGCCTGCCCCAAGCCCCAGCAGACTTCCCCCACTCAGGTGCAGGCCATATCAGCCAGAACTGGTGAGTGCAGTGACCTATCTCCCTGGATAATGACCCCCAGGGCCCTCCCACAGGCCCACACTTTCCCAGCAGACTTCTGTCACTCAGGCACAGGCCATAGCAGGCAGAACTGGTCAGGGACTCACCTGTCAGCAAAACTGCCCCAAACCCCAGATTCTATATCCCATGCTCCCTTGCAGGCCTTGCTGACCTTGCCCCAACCTCAACGCCAATGGACTCCCCTCATTCAGATGCAAGCCACACCAGTCACAGCAGGCACAGCTACGCCAGCTTGATCAGACTCCAGCTGCTCAGGTCCAGGCCACAGGAATCAGAAGAACAGAGATTCCCTGCTACAGCAAAGGCCATACTCACTACCAGAAAACCATTCCCAATGTGGGCAGAGACTCCCAACTACACCAGAGGTCATACTAGCCACCAGAAATTCAGGCCACACATACCAGAGTAGCAAAGGGAAAACAGAAACCAAGGAACAAAACACCCATCTAATGCAGATAAGCTCAGAAATCAGGGGCTAGAACTAATAATCCCAAACCCAGATGCCTAAATGCCAATGTACAATGTACAAATACAGCTAACAACAGCCAGGGCAATATGGCACCACCAGAGCCAGCTGTCCTATGACAGCAAGACCTAAATATCCCAATGGAGCTGAAGCATCAAGAAAAGGACCTTAAAACCAACTTTACGAAGATGATAGAGGTCCTTGAAGAGGACATGAAAACAACGAACGCCTTAAAGAATGCCAAGAAAAAACAAACAGGTGAAACAAACTATTCATGACATGAAAATTGAAATAGAAGTAATAAAAACCCCACAAACAAAGAGAATTCAGGAAATGGAAAATCTGGGTAAAGAAACAGGAACTACAGACACAAGCATCACTAACAGAATACAACAGATGGAAGAGAGAAAACCCGGCACTGAAGATAAAGTAGAAGAAACAGATTCATCAGTCAAAGAAAATGTTAAATCTTAAAAAACTCCTAACACAACACATCCAGGAAATCTGGAACAACATAAAAAGACCACACCTAAGAATAATAGGAATAGAAGAAGGAGAAGAATCTCAGTACAAAAACCCAGAAAATATATTTAACAAAATCATAGAAGAAAATTTCCCTAACATGAAGAAGGACATGCCTATAAAGGTACAAGAAGCTTAAAGAACACCAAATAGACTGGACCAGAAATTTTAAAAAGTCCCTGCATCACATAATAATCAAAACACTAAACATACAGAACAAAGAAAGAATATTAAAAGCTGCAAGGGAAACCAGCCAAGTATAGGCAGACCTATAAGAATTACATCCAACTTCTCAATGGAGACTCTAAAAGGCAGAAGGACCTGGAAAGATGTCCCACAGACTTTAAGAAACCATGGATGCCAGCCCAGACTACTATACCCAGAAAAACTTTCAATCACCACAGATGGATAAAACCAGACAGTTCATGACAAAGTCAAATTTAAACAGTGTCTATTTACAAACCCAGCTCTACAGAAGGCACTAGAAGAAAAACTCCAACCCAAGGAAGTTAACTACAGCCAGGCAAGAGACAATCTCACACCAGAAAGACCCAAAGAAGGGAACACAGACACACATGTGCACACACACACACACACACACACACACACACACACACACACGCACGCACACGCACACGCACACACGCCAACAACAACAAAAACAAAATAATAGGAATTAACAATCAGTGGTCATTAATATCTCTAAATATCAATGAACTCAATTCACCAATAAAAAGACACAGGCTAATCAAATGGCTTTGAAAACAGGACCCATCCTTCTGCTGCATACAAGAAACACACTGCAATACCAAAGATAGATATTGTCTCAGAGCAAAGGGTTGGAAAAGACTTTCCAATCAAATGGACCTAAGGGACAGGCTGGTATACATATACTAATATCAAACAAAATAAAATCCAAATGCAGAGAGAGAGGACAAGACCAGGTTGCAGAAACCCACAGAGACAGCTGACCTGAACAAGGAGGAGCTAACAGGCCCCAGCATGTTAGCATGGGAATCCAGCATGGGACTGACTCAGACCCCCTGAATGTGGGTCTCAGCTAGAAGGACTGAGCAGTCTAAGGGATCTCAGACAGTAGAACCAGGATGTATTCCTGGTGCACAAAAGAACCTTGCGGACACATCCCCCATGGAGGGATACCCCCTTAACCTAGAGACAGGAGAGAAGTCCTAGTCCCTATTTCAAATGACTTGAGAGATTTAGATGACCCCTTCTGGATGGCATAGCCCTACAGGTGGAGTGGGGGGGGAGGATGGGAGGGGTACATGTGAGGGGAGGTAGAGAGGGAGGGAGGTACAGAGAGAGGGAAGGAAGGAGGGAGGGAGGGAGGGAGGGAGGGAGGGAGGGAGGGAGGGAGGGAGAGGGAACTGGGATCAATATATAAAATAAAAAAAATTAAAAAGAGAGACAAAAACAGCAAACAGAAAGGAGAGGAAGTATCCACACTTGAACAGAAAGGGGAATTGGGAGCAGGATGGATGCTGTGCAAGGAAAGTTCACACCTTCCTGTCTTCCTCTTCTCTGGAGCCATTGCTATGTAAATAGCCAAGGGAGCTAGGCAGCATTAGCTTAGGATGCTCAGCAGACTGGATTAGAGATGGAGGAATCGCGCTCATTAAAGGAACTGACTAACTCTCCGTGATCAGAAGTCAAATCACCTAAAAAGAAAGAAACAAAAACAAAAGAAAAAAATAGATTTTAACCAAACTTCATAAAAAGAGATGGAGAAGGACATGTCAAACTCAGTAAAGGAAAATCCACAAGGGTGACATCTCATTTCTGAACCTTTATAACCCAAATGCAGGGGATCCACATTTGTAAAAGAAACATTACTGAAGATTGAATTACATTACAAACCCCACACATTAATAGTGGGAGACTTCAACACCCCACTCTCACCAATGGACAGGTCTTCCAGATACAAACTAAACAGAGAAATAATGAAACTAACTGAGGTTAATACTCAAATTAACCAAACAAATATCTACAGAATATTTCACCCAAACACAAAATAATATACCTTCTTCTCAGCACCTCATGGAACCTTCTCCAAAACTGACCATATAGTAGGTAATGAAACAAGTCTCAACAGACACAAGAAACTGCAATAAGCCCCTGTGTCCTATTAGACCACTATGGATTAAAGTTAATTTTCAACAATAGCAGGAGGCCTAAATACTCACGGAAACTAAACAACTTTCTACTGAGTCAAGGAAGAAATAAAGAATGAACTTAAAGCCTTCCTAGATACAATGTACATGAATGCTAACATACCCAAATTCATGGGACACTATGAAAACAGTGCTGAGAGGAAAATTTATATCAATAAGTGCCTACATAAAGGATTTGGAAGCTCAATGTTGGTGGCACATGCCTTTAATCCCAGCACTTGGGATGCAGAGGCAGCAGGATCTCTGTGAGTTCGAATCCAGTCTGGTCTACAGAGCAAGTTCCAGGACAGGCTCCAAAGCTACAGAGAAACCCTGTCTCGAAAAAACAAAAAACAAAAAAAAAAAAAACAAAAAAAAAACAAAAAAAAAAAAAAGAAAGAAAGAAAAGAAAAAAAGAAAACTCATCAATAAAATAGAAGCAAAGAGAACAACATTAAGAATCAATGAAACCGAGTTGGTTCTTCAAGAAAATCAACAATATAAATAAACCCATATCCAAACTAACTAAAAGGCAGAGAGAGAATACCCAAATTAACACAATCAGAACTGGAAAGGGGACATAACAAAAGACCCTAAGGAAATCCAGACAAATATTAGGCCATACTTCAAACACTTGTACTCCATAAAATTAGAAAATCTAAAAGGAATGAACAATTTTCTTGATAGATACCACTTATTAAAGTTAAATAGATAAGATAAACCATTTAAATAGACTCTTATCCCCAAAGGAAATAGAAGCAGTCATTAAAGGTCTCCAAAAAGCCCAGGGCCAGATGGTTTTAGGGCAGAGTTCTACCAGACCGTCAAAAGAAAAGCTAATACTGATACCCCCAAATTATTTCACAAAAAACAAAAAAGAGAAGAAACATTGCCAAATTCATTTTATGAGGCCACAGTCACCCTGATACTCAAACAACACAAAGACTCAAAAAAAAAAAAAAAAGAATTACGGCCAATTTCCCTCATTAACATAGATGCTAAAATACTTGAAAATCAAATCTAGCAACACATCAAAGATATCAGCCACCATGATCAAGTAGGCTCCATCACAGAGATATAGGGATGGTTCAACATATGAAAATCTGTCCATTTAATTCACCATATAAACAAACTCATTAGATGAGTTTTCATTAGATGAAAAAAAAATGAAAGCTTTTGACAAAATCTAAAATCACTTTAGAGAGATCTAGGTTACAAGGGACAAATCTAAGCATAATAAAAGAAATTTACAGCCAATAGCCAACATCAGATTAAATGGAGAGAAACTTACAGTAATTCGATTAAAATCAGAAACAGAACAAGGCTGTCCAGTATCTTCATATCTATTCACTATAGTCTTGAAGTTTTAAATAGAGCAGTAAGATGACTTAAGGAGATCAAGGGGATGCAAATTGGAAAGGAAGAAGTCAAAGTATCATTATTCACAGATAATATGATAGTATGCATAAGTGAAGCTCAAAAAAAAAATCTGCCAAAAAACACCTATGCTGATAAACATCTTCAGCAAAGTGGCTGGATACAAAATCAACTTTAAAATAGTCTGTAGCCCCTCCGATATACAATCGATAAATAGGCTGAAAAATAAATCAGGAAAAAATCACCCTTTACTATTGCAACAAACAATATAAAATATCTTGGTGTAACTATAATCAAGCAAATGAAAGATCTGTACAAGAACTTCAAGTCTTTGAAGAAGGAAATTGGAGAAGGTATCAGAAGATGGAAAGATCTCCCATGCTCATGGATTGTCGGGATTAACATAGTAAAAATGGCAATCTTACCAAAAGACATGTACATATTCATTCCAATCCTTATCAAAATTCTGCCACAATTCTTTACAGACCTTGAAAGAACAATACTCAACTTCCTATAGTAAAACAAAAATAAAAGCAAAAACAGCAGAGCTAACTAAAACAGTCCTGTACAATCAAAGAATTTCAGGAGGTAACACCATCCCTGATGTCAAGCTGTACTACTGAGCTGTATTAATTCTTTTTTTTTTTTTAAAAAAAAATGGTATTGGCATAAAAACAGTCAGGCTGATCAACAGACTCAAACAGAAGACTCTTAAGTAAATCCACATCCCTATGTACAAAGAAGCCAAAATTATACAGTGATAAAAGAAAGCATCTTCAATAAACAGTGCTACTATGAGACCATGTGAGCATGGAGAAGAATGCAAATAAATCCATGTCTACCAACCTGCAGGGAACACAAGCTGGGACTCCCTTGGTTCACATTCTCACGGTATATTGTCCTGGACAGAAAGTGCATTTAGCCCATCCGTTCTTTAGGCCAAGCCGTGAACACAGAGGGAAAGAATGAAGCGTGGAATGTGGACAAATTGCCTTTCATTGGAAAGACTGAGGCAAATGCAGCAGGTGGTTGATAGCGTTAAACACTAGTCACCTGCTAAGAAAATGTATCTAGAATTATTCGTTTTGCTAAGGGCATTAAAAAAAAAATAGAGGATTGATGGCTTTGTTAGAAGGCACCAGAAACCAGATACCTTTGATCAGAATGAATGATTTAGTAGGTAATAATGTACCAAAGAGTTATTTTAAACAACTCACATTTATACAATAAGTTGAAAATTTCAACAACCTGTCCCTTGTGATGAGTTAATCTTCATCCAGCCTGGTGAGATATGAAAGCATCCTGCAGTACACAGAGCTCTTAATAGACTTAGTAGTTGTAGGTTAAACAATGCTGTCCTGAGCAGCGTTAGAACCTAAGACAAGAGTTTTTTTAAAGAAAGTAATAGCCATCCTGTATTTAACATTTTGCTGTTTTACTAATCATGAATCTTTTGCACAAAATTGGAAAATTTTATTTTTAAATATCCATTCAAATGATATTTAATTTATTTTCATTATTCTTTTAAGTACCATTTTTAAAGATCATTAGCCTAAAATGCAACATTAGTAGATAATGAATTTGTTTAAGTGCTGTGGAAATGTGTCAAGACTTTATATATATTCAGTTTTACCTGCTACAGCTTAGATGCCAGTGAGCCAACTCCAGGGAAGTAACTATCTTTTCTTATTTTGTAACAATAGAGAGTAATAGGTGCTATAGAATTCCTTTATATATATATGTATATGCTTATAATAAAAATGTCAATTCTCTGCTATGCTCTTCCTTTTTTATTAATTCCTTGAGGCTATCATAGAATCTGTTTTGATTGTATACATATACTTCCTAAGTCTCCCAGCCCCAGCCCCTACCAACCTACTTCTTGTCCTTTTTTTTTTTTTTTTTTTTTTTTGCTGTTTAATAATCCATCAAGTCCAGTTTCTGCTGGTATGTAGCAACCTATCAGGTGCACACCCTTGAAAATAAAAGCACAGACTCTCCCTTCCCCACAGCCCATCAGCCACCAGAAGCTCCTCAGTTAAGGATAGAGGTTTATTAGCTCTATCCTTCCCAACTCCATGCTAACTGGCTTGACCTTATATAGGTCTTGTGCAGGCAACCACAGCTGCTGGAAGTTCCTGTCATATCCAGAAGACAAAGTCTTGCTATGGTCTTCCCCATCCTCTACCTCTTCCATTCTTTCTGCCCTCACTTTTTCAATGGTTCCTAATCCTTGGGAGGAGGTTGGGATATACATGTCTTACTAGGGGTTGAACACTCTACTGATAACTTATTCTCTATACTTTGACCGTTTATGGATTTTTGTGTTAACCACCAGCCAGTACACAAAGAAACCCCTCTGGTGGGGTCTGAGAGTTGCACTGATCTATGAGAACAGAGACACAAATGTAAAGGGAAGTTTGATACTATGCCCATTTGGAAAATAACAACAGATCACTCACTCCTGGGACCTATAAGCCAACATAACCATAAATTTATAGTACCAGGCCTGTTTTTCCTCTTGTGTAGTGGATTTTAAACCCAATCAGAAAATTATTAGTTACCCCTGTAACATTTGTATGACTATTGCACTCATGGGTCTGTTTTGTTGTGCTGGTCATTATTATAATTCACATTTGAGTAAGAGTCCTAACAGCTTCTTACCACTCTCCCCCCAACCCTGCATAACCCCTCCCGTTACCATGAGAGCCAGCTATCAGGAGGAGGCTTTCTGATCCATACTAACTTGATTTATTCATGCCCTGTGACCAGTGTGTGGAATGTCTTCAGCAATGGGGTCTTACCATCAAGTTCTGGTTGGCAACTATGAGGAATGGCTGTTTGGGGGTGAGGGCGTTACTAGGACACCCTTGGCTAGTAACTCAAAGGGAGATATCTCACACCTGGAACTGGGTTCTTTATTTGAAAGGAGCATTATCCTTTATATAAGGTAACTATAATTAAACTCTCCTCTACGAATATGTGTGTTTATATATTTAAGGAACTTATAAGATAATAACTTTATATATGGCTTTTTCAAACATCTTTAATGCTAGTTAATTCCCTTCCTAAACCCTCATGCACCCTCCTCTCCATGTAAACTTCTCTCTGTGTTATTCCTCCTTTATACCATTGTAACTCCCAAAGCAATGCTTTGTATATTTGAGAACCAATTTTTCGGTAGCTCCTCCATTATTTAAATAAGGTAATGTCATTCTCATCATTTATATATCACACAGAAGAACTGTTTGTGTGTGCATGTTCATGTGTGAGCATGCATGTGAGCTTCCGAGAGCAACCTCAGGTATAATTTCCTAGAATCGGCGGTCTACCTTGTTATCTGATACAGGGTCTTCCAATGGCCTGGGACTGCTGATTGGGCTAGGCTGGCTGGCCAGCCAGCCCCAGTATCTGCCTTCCTCTGTGTCCCCTGTGGTGTGATTACAAGTGTGTGACACCATTGCTGGATTTTTTTATGTGAGTTCTAGGGATTTGAACTCAGATCCTTGTGCTTGACTGCCAAGCAGTTTATGGACTGAGCTACATCTCCAACCAAGAAGCATTTTACTGCTGTTTTGACACATCAAATTATCTTGTATAAACATACTTTTTTTTCTCACCTTCACTTTTAGATGCAATATGGGTTGTTTTTCCTTCTATTTTTTGCATGCCTAGTCACTGATTGTTTTTCCCCCAATTTAATGTGTTTGTGTGTGTGTGTGTGAGAGAGAGAGAGAGAGAGAGAGAGACAGACAGACAGACAGACAGACAGAGAGAGAGACAGAGAGACAGAGAGAGACAGAGAGAGTGACAGACACAGAGACAGAGAGAGACAGAAAGAGACAGAGAGAGACAGAGAGAGAGATGAGAAGGGGGGCACACATGTAATATCATCTTTTGTTAATCAGAATACAACTTTATAAAATCAATTTAAAATCACTTATTCAGCAGGTACCTTTGACCACTTAGCCATCTTGCCTGCCCTTTCCAGTCTTTTTTGCTTAAATGCTAGACATAGTCAAGCTTATCTTTTTGGGTACTTGATACTTTTATATTCCTATAAATATTCTAAAATTTCATCCTGGAAGTTACTTTTAAGTGTGTGAACTTTAGGGGTATTGCTTTTAGGTGAGATCAGGTGTGTCTGTGATGCTGTTTTTTATTATTTTTAAGGGTTTTATTTTAATTATCTGCATATTTTTATATCTGAATGCAATTTTGTGTACATAAGTACAGTACCTTGTAGAAGCTACAAAAGGGTGTTGGCCTGGGCATTGGTGGCTCATGCCTTTAACCCCAGCACTTGGGAAACAGAGGCAAGTAGATCTCTGTGAGTTCAAGGCCAGCCTGGTCTACAGAGCTAGTTCCAGGACAGGCGCCAAAACAATACAGAGGAACCCTGTCTCACAAAAACAAAAAGGGGGGAGGGTGGATCCCCTGAAAGTGGAGTTATAAGTGGGAGAGCTCCCTGTGGCTTTTCTACAAGAGTAATATGTGCTCTAAATTGCTAAGCCTTGCCTTGGGTGTTGCTTCTAATGTTTGATAAATGAGGTCAGAGTGGCATTTACTTTAAGGATAACTATTTTCCACTAATGCATAGAGAGCCTGCTGAACATTCTGCACAAATGAGCTCTCCCAGTCTTGGTGGGAAAGAAAGGCACTTTCCCCGGGTCTCTAGTAGCTCAAAGTACTGTTTCCTTTATTTCTTTTATGTGATCCCTTCTCCAACATTGGGAACACACCAATCAGATCTCTGCTGAGTACATGAGGAGTTTTTCTTTTTCCTTACGGATCCCCCAAGTTTTCTTTCTACTGCCCAGTCCTCTCCTATCCTCTGCTCTGTGAACTCTAGTCTCTCTGGCCTTGTGGCTTAATCTTAAATTCATTCACTTCCAGGGCTGGAAACCTTTCTCAAAACAGCAAGGTGAGGCAACCTTGTCTGTCTTCCATGTCTCCTTTGTTGCCTAGCATCTAATGTCTTGAAAATATCACTTCTTACCGTTTGCCTGGTTTGTGGTTGGTTTCTTGTTGCTCTTTTTCCTTTTTAACTTGCTCTGGGAGTAAGATCAATCCATCTCTTGCCAACTTGTTAGAAGCAGAAGGCTCTCTTGTCTTTCAGTTCTTTACACTGAGGAGTCCAAAGCTGTGCTTGTTTAGGTCTCTGTGGGTAACTGATTTAGGGACTCCTCATTTAAATGAGGATTCCCCGAGACATCTGGAAATTTCATCATGTGGCTCTGCTTTTATTTGTTGCAGTTGGACTCAGTGGGTCTTCCCCGTCTTTGGCTTTAATCTTTGGGTAATTGGAAGGGATCTTTTAGGTAAATTCCTTTGACATTTTCCCCTAATTATTTTCCTCTGGTCTTATAATTAGTTGAATGGTAAGCTGAAGTGTCATCATCTCTTCATTTGTTTCATGATTATTTTTTTCCGTCCAAGGTATTATGTTATCTCCCATTCAATTGACCTCCCTATGTTTTCTGTGTTATATGCTTCTTTTGGATTTCTCTGACTTCTATTTTTCATGATATGAACTTTTATCTGAAGACTGCATTTTAAAAATTGTATGTGCATGTGCACCTTTATGTGGGTACAGCTGTACGTATGGGTATGGGTGCACTCACACACTTTGTGTATAGAAGTCAGATGCCTTCTACCTTTTGTTTGAGGCTGGGTCTCCAATTGGCCTAGAACTTGACCTGTAGTCCATATTAGCTCACCAATGCCTCCCACATATCTCCCTGTCTCTGCTTCCCATCTCGCCATCTCTGAGGTTACAGGCACGCACCATAATATTTGGACTCTTGTGGGTTCAAGAAATGCAAGCCCAGATCCTCATATGTGCAAGACAAGTTCTTTGCCAACTGAGTCATCTCTTCAGACTGCCTGCCCATGACCATCAAAATGAGTCTGGATCTTCTCGTCATTCCAGATAACAAAGAAGCGATCAGTGATTACTAATATTTTATCAGAAGGACCCCAGAGCCAAACCTACTAAAGAAACAGGGCAAGTTAAGCTTCAAGAAAAAAGTAATAGATTTTGAAGGGAAGAGAGGGAAAGAGAAGGGAAGGGAAAGGAAGGGAAGATGATGGGGTGGATGTGATCAGACTACATTGTGTATCCATAAAATTGTCATAATGAAACCCATCATTTTGTGTAATGAATATAACATGAGAAAAACTGTCATTTGAAAAGAAAGATAAGTAACTGGTTGGGAAACATGTTTAAGCTTATAGGCAAAAAGCAAAACACACAAACAAAAACCCATGAAGCAAAACCCAACATTCTTCAAGAATGAGTCATTCATCATTTAGAAAATGGCAGAACTGGAAACAAGCATTTATATTTCTTTCATGTAATCAAATGTTAAGTGAGGATGAGTTTCACTTTAAAGAACCATCCCAGGTAGCTTGTGGAGAGCTGATAGAATAGTTCTATTTTCCAAAACTTATCAGATATGAATGACATCAGCTACTGTTACAATCAGAAATGGAAAGGTAGTGTATGCATCCAAATGGGAGCACACTGCACCTTTTCCTTTTCAAAACATGGCAACCCATAATAAACAAAACTCCAATGCCCAGTATAAGATGTCTCCTTTTAAAGCACTGGTCAGGTAAGACCCAGAATCCCCCACACATGTAGGCTGTCATTCTATGTGTTCCCATTGGAACTCCCTATTACTGAAGGCACCACACACTTTGGTTGCGAGAAATCACTGCCAATGACTACTATAAAGAAGAAACCATAAAAAATGAGCTTGGCCAGCAGTCAGGAGGCAGAGGCGGGCAAATCTCTGTGAGTTCAAGTCCAGCCTGGTCTACAAAGCTACACAGAGAAACCCTGTCCCCAAAAATTAAAATAAAGAAGCAAATAGAAAAGCCTGACACAATACATAAAATATCCAAAGACCAAATGATACCACATCTCATATTTTCTTCATAGTAAAATGAGAGGGAGGAGTGGTTAAAGTCTGACTATTCAATATACAGGGTGGTTCTACCAAGTCTGTCGACTTTTGCATATGCCAGGATTTTTCTGTACAATATATTCTTAATTGGGCTGTTTAGAAATTGTGTGAGCAAGAGGGATTTGTGTTCACCATAATAAAATAAACAGGCCAGGTATTTGTTAGGGTATCGGTCTGCAGAAGTATTTTCTCTGGCGTAGTTTAGCTATAATCTCCTACCTAGGGAGAGTAGCCCTGGATATGGATAATTTCAGAGGGGAAGGAGGGAAGCATCCCAAGGGCTGTCTTCCATTGTGGATGCTGCTGCTTGTGCCTCACGTTCTACTTAAAAACTCCTCTGCCCTCTATATAGTCAATAGCTCTGAATTTCTCTAATATTGAATATTCGGTGTCATTCAAGGAGATGGGATTCTCTCCTCAGACACTGGCATCCACTCGTCCCTTTACAGAATCTAATCCTATGAGGGCCTGTCCTGGTTTTAGTTTCGTGCTCATGTTTATTCCTCAGGGCTTCTTGGTGCCTCTAAATTCTTAAATCTGGCAGTTTGCCTACAGGAGAGAGTGGGCTTGCCTGTGGTGAACGCCCTCTGGTCCTTCTTCCTCTTCATCTTAGTAATCTAGTATGTAGCTTCCTCTATCCATAGATCAGACACGAATCTCTGTCCCATTTTCAATCTTCTAAATATTGGTTTAAATACCTCACCCTTCAATATTTCATCCTTTTTGGGACCTTATAATGAAGAGAGGACACACACACACACACACACATACACATTCATTCACACATACATACCAAACACACATACTCTCTCTCTCTCTCTCTCTCTCTCTCTCTCTCTCTCTCTCTCTCTCACACACACACACACACACACACACACACACCACATACATTCTCACAAAGATACACATACCCTACACATGCACATTCACACACACCACACATACATGTTTATATACACACACACCACACCACACCATACATATTCATATGCACACACATATGCATACACATTCACACACACGTTCACACACACCACACATACATTCACACACACTCAGACACACACTACACATGCACATTCACACACCACACCACACCACACACACACACACACACACACACACACACACACACACACACACACACACACACACACAACCACTGAATCAGTTTAACCAGAAGCTCAGTGAAGACTGGTTGTAAGAGACTGCTTGGCTGGACTTGTTACATCACACATAACAGCGATAACAGAGAGTTATATGCAGTTGTAACATTGACAAGAGTCTTTTTTTTTTTTTTTTTTTTTTTTTTGTAGTGTGTGGCTGGAGGCAAAAGACTTGTTCTACAAAGAAAGGAGGAAAATGTCTAGGGGCCAGAAACTGACCTGTGATGTGTGTGTGCCTGAGCCTTCGTGAGGCTGCATTTGAAATATTCGGGGCTTTAACCTTCCTTCCTTTACACTGATCATCTGGTTATTAAGTTTGTTTGGAAAAGTCATTTTTTAAAAGATTCCACTGATAACCCAGAACCAGCTGAGGCAGTGAGTCTGCTGATGTGGACCACTTAAAATGTCCATTAGTACACCTTTCTTGTCACTTAACACCCAAAGGGTCAAGCCTTTGGTATGAAAGTTGTTTATAAACTGGTAGCGTTATTTTTTAGATGGAAAGGGAGGGTTGGGTGGGAGATTGTACAGATACGTACTCAGTCTGAAGCAGCACTGTGTCTGTTAGCATTTTATAATTTAGCCATGAGCCACTAATCTGTCTGCCTGAATCTGATGCAGAAGGTCTCAATCTCTCCCTAAATCCATGAGCTATTGTTGGGAAGCCAAGTTTTCTACATAATCCCTCCACAAAAGAGCATAATAGTAACTCTTATTTAGATGATGCAGCTCGGAGAAGCTTATGGTTATCTATTTCATAGTTATTTGGACATTAGGGGAACCTTGGTGATTTCTGTTTTGATGATTCACTTAAAGAAATTAAATTGAACACATTCAATCAGTTCTCCACAATCACACCTCAAATTATAATTTTTTAAATTAGATTTACTTCTTTGTTCCTTCAATGGTGTATGTGTGTAAGTCAGTGTGTGTGTGTCTGTGAGTCAGTGAGTGAGTGTGTGCATATGTGTGCGTCAGTGAGTGAGTGTGTGCATATGTGTGCGTCAGTGAGTGTGTGTGCGAGTATGTGAGTGTGTGTATGTGTGTGAGTCGGTGAATGAGTTTGAGAATGTGTGTGTGAGAGTCAGTGAATGTGTATCACTGAGCGTGTGTGTGCACATGTGTGTTAATGAGTGTGTATGCATGTGTGTGTCAGTGAGTTTGTGTGCAAGTATGTGAGTGTATGTATGTGTGTGAGTCAGTGAGTGTGAGAGTGTGTGTGAGTATTTGAATGTGAGTCACTGAGTGTGTGTGCACATGTGTGTCAGTGAGTCTGTGTACATGTGTGTGTCAGTGTGTGTGTATCAGTGAGTGCATTTGTGCACATGTGTCTCTCTGTGTGTGTGTGTGAGAGAGAGAGAGAGAGAGAGAGAGAGAGAGAGAGAGAGAGAGAGAGAGAGAGAGAGAGAGAGAGAGAGAGAGTACACATTCATTCATGGTCACGTGTGGAGGTCAGAGGACAACTACCTGGAGTCAGTTCTGTCCTTCCACTGTGTGGGAAGTGGGTATCTAACTCAGTCATCGGGCTTGGCAAGACAGAACCTTTGCAGTTGGAGAGATGGCTTGGTGACCAAGAGTACTTGTTCTTAAGGAGGTCCCATATGTGATTCCCAGCATTCACATGGCTGCTCCACACTGTCTATTATCCCAGTACCAGGGGGTCCAGTGCTCTTCCCTAACCTCTGTGGGAACCAGCCATGCATGTGGCACACATACACATGAACTAAAGATTCATATACATTGTCTTAGTTACATTTTTTTCTTTCTGTGAAGAAAAGCATCTCATTGGGGGCTTGTTTACCGTTTCATAGGCCAGTCTGCCACCATCATAGCGGGGAACAGGCAGACAGGCTGGCATGGACTGCAGCAGTAGTGGGGAGTTTACATCTTATCTGTGAATTGGAGGCAGAGAGAGAGAGAGAGAGAGAGAGAGAGAGAGAGAGAGAGAGAGAGAGAGAGAGGGGAGAGAGGAGACGGACACCCCCTGTGACATAACCCTCTCTAACAAGCCCATACCTACTAATCTTTCAAGCATCCAATTCTCATTCAAACTACCATAGAATAAGACAAATCCTTTTCTTAAGCAAGGAGGGTGACTTGGCCTTTTGAGCCATCTCGCTGACTCCGTGCCTTCTCTTTAATACCAACGACTTCCTTTCTGGCTCTAGTGAACATGTATCATATGTGGGCACAATACCCACTCACCTGGCAGGACCTCCTTTTATGTTATTGTCTTCCTTGGGTCATTACCCAAAGATCTGACACCACAGCTTCAGAGTTAGTGGCATAAAGCCCTCTCCTGGCCATCACTGCTGTTCTAAGTATAGGCAGGTGGCTTACATGACATTTGCTAAACAACTTAGACTGAATCTGAGGGTACATGGTTGGAGACTATTCAAACACTAAAATGCTAACACTAAAATGACTCTTGTCACCCAGAGATAATGCAGCCAGAGAACTTTTACATGACAGGGAACAGAAATGGAGTCAGGAAGAAATAGAGCTGGATATATATATATCTGCAACCTCATCTGGTCATTTTTTCTGAGGCTGAAAGATTCCCTTAATTGCTCAAGTCAAACTGGGTTACATTCCTCTCAAGGTAAACTGCCTACCGTTGCCACCTACATCTAAGGAAACACCATTCAAATTAAATTTAATTTATTGGCTTATGTGGCAAAAGTGATCAGAATTGGTATCCAGACTTGGCCATGAAAGCAATGTGAAATGGTCCATGACTACAGAGTCCAAAAACATCATGTGATCTCTTAGTAGTCTCTTACATGCATGCATCTATGTTTGCATGCTGCCACACATGGGTCATTATACATGCTAAGAAACATCTTTGACCCTCTCAGTACACTTCTGTATCTACTGTTCCACAATTTCTTGTAAAATATTTAAATGTCCTCCTCACACCAAGCCAAAATTTAATTGAAAGGAAAAGGGAGATGGTTAAAAACTTCATCAGCCAGTTTTGCTTGTACCTGTGTTACAGCTTTTGGAGTGAGTGATAGGCAAGGTAATGTCCTCATACGCCACCATAGTGATGTGGTGATGTCCCTATGCTAATCCCTACAATGGTGACTCCTATGGCTATATCGCAAAGACAATGGCACTCATCAACCAACTGACTTTGAGACAGAAAATTGTTCTGAATTATATAAGTGGGCTGGCTTTACCAGTGGAAGATGGAGACACAAATCAAGTAACATAGGCTGCCTCCAGCAGCTAGAAATGACAAGGAAACTTATTGTTTCCTGGAACCACATAATATAACTGAAGTGTTTTTGGTTGATTTTTATATAAATTATTTTTATTACTAATTGTCTTTTGAAAAAAACATTATTCTGAAGGATAATGGTATAGATTAGAGGTATGCGTAATCACCATGTGCAAGTCCCTAGGTTTGATCCCCAACATTAAAGAAAACCATCCATCTCACCACACTCAGGATGGTGGTCATCATCAAAAAAACAAAATTGTAGAAACGCTTACAAGGAAGCAGAGAGGGAAAGGAACCCTTATACATTGTTGTTGTGGATTCAAATTGGTATAACCTACATAGTAACCTATACAGAGGTTTATTGATAGCAGAGCATAGCAGCTGTAACACTCCAGGGTGTATAGCTGCAAGAATCAGATAATATAATAAAGGTACCTGCACCTCTATGTTTATGGTGGCATTAGTCACAATAGCCAAGTTGAGGAATTATTGTGGATGCTCATCAATGGGTGAATGACCAGAGGAAATGCGACATCAGAGACTGCACTGACAGCCAGACAGCCAGGGAGTGACCTAGGCACTCTGTGCATATATTACAATTGTGTAGCTTTGTCCTCTTGTGGGACCTAACAGTGGGAATAGGAGCTGTCTCTGACTCTTTTACTGGATTTTGGGACCTTAGCCCTCATACTGGCTCACCTTGCTCAGCCTTAACACATGGGGAGGTGTTAGTCTTACTGCAACTTGATATGCTATGTTTTGTTGATACTCATGGGAGGCCTACTCTTTCCTAAACAGAAATGGAGGAGGAGTGTATGGGGGGGGCAAAAGGGTGGGAAAGAGGGAGGGAAACTGCAGCCAAGATGTAAAATAAATAAATAAACTTATTTTTAAAAAGAAAGAAAGAAAATGTCACAAACACAAGAACAAACCCAGATGGGCATACCAGATACTCAGTAGGCAGAGTAAGGAGAATCACAAAGCCAGGACCAGCCTCAGCTACTGAGTAAATTAAAAGTGTGTTCTGAACAACTTAGTGATACCCTGTCTCAAAGTAAATAGTAAAAAATGGGCATAGGAATATAGTTTAGTGGCAGTATGCTTGCTCTTGGTTCAAAGCTAAAATAATGAAACCAGGTTATTTGCAGAAAATGAACAGAACTGGAGATCATCATGTTAAGCAAAATAAACCAGGCTCAAAACAGATCATTGTTTTCTGATTTTCCTCAGATAAAGGACGTGTATGTGATAGTTTATATGATCCAGAGTAGTCTGGGGAGAGGAAGTGTCCATTGAGAAAATATTGGTCTGTGGACAAGCCTTGGGGACTACCTGGGTTACCAGTAGATGTAGGAAATCCTAACCTACTGTACACACTGCAACGCCTGTTACGAGCAGGTTTTTCCCTGCCAGTCGGTCTGGTCCCACCACCACGCCAGCCCCCAATAACACGCAGAGACTCTGTATTTGATATAATTTTGTTGGCAAGTTACTAATTCCTTATCGGCTAGCTCTGTCTTAATAATTAACCCATTTCTACTATTCTAAGTATTTCCATGTGGCTCATCTTACCGGGGAGCAATGGGCCGGCATGTTGCTCTCTCCAGGCTCTCCATGCTGACCCCTCCTAACTACTTCCTCTTCCTCCTTCTCTTCTAGCCCCACCTATCTTGCTTTCCTATTGGCCAACAGTGCTTTATTCATTAACCAGTATGAGAAACATATTTACAGAATAACATCTCCCATCATCTCCTCTTTTCTGTTTAAAATAAAAAGAAGGGTTTTAACCTTAACATAGCAAAATATATCACACAACAGTTATCAAATAAGAATTGCAGTTAACAATATTTAGTCCATTAACATTTTGTAAGACTTAAAGAAAATATTATCTATCTACCTTTGTGAGTCTAAAGTCCTATATGCAACTTATCTTTAATCCTAACTAAGGAAAACTATAACCATAACTATCTGTCTTCAACTCCTTTAAAGACCACAGAAGGATAATGTATAAACTGTAAGAAATGACAGAGACAGCTGGCCTGGTCAGTCACCTGAAGTTCTGTAATGTTCCGTCTTCAGCCTATAGACCATAGTGTGTCTGGCAGACTCCTCAGCAAAACAGGAAACTTTAAACTGTCCATCTGTACTAACAGTTTGTCAGTCCCTTTTCTCTGTGTCTTGTAGACTGACTGACTGGCAGACTCTTCCATGAAGCAGGAATCCTGTAGCAATGTCCATCTTGTATCAGCAGTCACTTTCCTGTGGGTCCGGCATGTCCAGTTTATACAGATAAAGTCAAACAGTCTAGACAAGAGCGGTGTCTTGCCCATATGGCTAGTCTTGCCATATTGAAAGCAAACTTTATCACATGCTTCTTTTATGTCCATCTTCCTTTCTGATGTAGGTGGTATTGCCAGGAGCAGCTATGTCTCACTGTCAAGAAAATCCCCAAACCATTTTAAATGTCATATTCTGTAGGTTTTTGAAAGGTTTGAAGAATGCCTATTCATCTCAAATACATCTCTGCATATCTAGAAATCCTAACTAACTTAACTCCAAGTTTTGACTATCATAGGTAACTCTCTATAATCTGTAGTAAATTATACATTACATTTTTCAATGAGTTATATAAACACAATACCTAAACAAGAGGATAAATATACATATCACAAAATTGACCTTAAATTTGTATCAATAAATGAAAATCCGTTCCAAAACAAAGCATTTGTATCTATACCATAATTCCTGGTATAAGGAAGAGAGCTGAGCAAGCCATCAGCAGCAATTAGTAAGCGGTGTTCCTCGTGGTCTTAGCTTCAGTTCCTGCCTCCAGGTTCCTACCTTGAGATCCTTCCCTGACTTCCCTCCATGATGACATAAAAGCTATAAGATAAAATAATGCTCCCTGGGGGGATTTGTTGTTGTGGTTGTGGTTATGGAGGTTTATAACAGCAAGAGAAAGCAAAATAGAACACTCAGATAAGAAAAAGATATCCAGAAAATAAAAGAGGCATCATCAGCAAGAGGAATGGCATTCAGGGAAAGGAAAAGTAGAAAGACGAGATAATGGGAGGTTAACATATAACCAGAGTACATTACATTGTGTATGGGGGTGGCATAACGAAACCCTTTCATGTTAGCCACCTCTATCATGACTGTGACCAAATACCTGAAGAAAAGAAACTTAAGGGAGAAAGGATTTAGTTTAGCTTATGTGTTGGGGATAGAGTCCACTATACTGGGGAAGGCATGGCTGCATAAGCATGAGACGGTTAGTCATATTTCATCTGTGGTGGGGGACACTATAGACATTATGAAATCACTAACATATGTCACTATGCTGCATTGGAAGAACCCTAGAAATGATGCTTCCAACATAAAGTAGAATTTTATGCCAACCCACAGCCCTCAGTAACAGCCATTTCATTCTTTGCTCCTGTAAATTTGAGTAACTAGTTATAATTGCTATATCTAATAGATGTGCTCATTGAGGCTTAGTTGACTAAAATGACATGCTCAGTGTCTCAGAAGTAGTAAGTAGAAACAATGGGCTTTAACCCACATTGACTTAGCTTCACAATCCAAACTTCCAGTCCATACTTAGCAAAGAAGTCTGAGCTGAACTCGGACTAAAGGTTTGGAAGTCACCAATAAGTGGATCACTCTGGACTTAGTTTTCTTCTTTGGTGGGGATTTGACCCTCTAGCTTCCTGTTGATCTCCCTTGAACCCAGTCTTGGTCTGTTTGCTTCTCTTCCTTTGGAAGTGAAATCTAACACTTGGAATTTTTGAGCACTAGGCATAGTCGGGTTCTGGTTAACTGATCTGAACTGTATCGAATGTCTCAGTCCTTTTAATACAAATGATTGCTGCAATTTGCAAATGGCAGCTTGGCCAGGCTAAGTAGTTGAAGCAGCAGTATCCAAGTTGATCCGTTTATAACAGCCCTAACTCAAGCAAGAGGAGGAAAGTAAGCATGCTCAGTATAATTCTACCATATTAGATGATTTTTCATAGCTTGGTGAACCTGTAAAGTATCCGATTTGGTAGTTTCCTCAAGAATCACTGAGTTGAGAGCACCCACAGCTACTTGTCAATGAAAGCCTTTGTAGAAGCAAGCTGCACCCAGCTCTGGGCCATTCCACAAACCTGGCTTGCAAACCTGGCTTGAAAGCCTGGCCCTGGAGGAGCACACTCAGCTCGTCTTCCTCCAAGAGTCTCAGCTGCAGTCTCAAACCCTGGTTTTCAGCCTCATGGCAATGCATTCCCATATATAAGAACAGCAGCTAGCTTTCTCATTCATAGGCGCTAGGCTAGGTTATTTACCTGCATATTCTCGGCCCCATCAGAAAGCCTACAAGGAAGGTGTTGATTGACAGGTGAAGAATAAAAGGTTAGGAAAGCTAAATAATTTTTATTAACTCTGCCTACAAATAAGTGCTGAGTACATGAGAAGAATGTCTAAGTTTTCGAACCTCAAGGCCATGCCACAGTGATGCACTTCCTCCAGCCAGCTTCCGCCTTCTAACAGTTCCTTAACTTTGCAAAACACCTCACTCATACGTACAGATGCATGAGTCTATGGGGGATAGTTCAGGTTCAAACCACAGCACTCAAAGGTGCTGTGAACTCAAAGACAAAGCATGAATTTCTTTAAAATGTCTAAAATCTAAAGTACGTTCAGACACAGAAGCAGACTATCAAGTATAGGAAACGAACAGATGGAAAGCCGGAGACGCAGGATGGTAGGAGAACCATAATCAGGGAATTCCGATTGGAGCGGTTGACATGTTGTCTTCACATCTGGATAGGAATTGGCTGAAGAGCTTGAGGGGAGAGAGCAGAGACACGGGGAGATGATGGCTGTGAGAAACCCTGCCGAGCAAGAGTGGAAACTGAGGCTGAAGAGGCAGACAGAGGCGAACTTTAACGTCCATCGTCTTCTGTGTGGGGATGCTTGACTTTTCTCATGAAGCTTTAAGGTAAGTGTAGCCAAGAATTCAATGTCTCAAATAAAGATGCCATCGTCTTCTCATGTTAACTACTCTTGCTGCGGTGGAAAACAGAATGATGGGAAGCTGTCCTTTAGCTTCTGGCTTCTTCACATTTGCAGGGACACAATGGAAAGTCTGATTTGGAGATGAAGAAGTCCTCCTCCTTTGGGAAGCAGTTTTCCTTGTCTGCTGCTATTAAAAAGCCTGTCGATGGGATTGTTCTGAGACTCGTGGTGCTTCTTGGCCTTGGTATTGTTGCTACAACCTCTACCTCTGTATAATCACAAACAGACCTTCTCAGACACTGTGACAATTCATGGGTCTTAGGAAGCATGCCCAGTTTGGTACCCATATGGTTCAATGAGAAACTACACGTACATAATCAAAGCAAGGGCACAGTAATTTTGTCTGAATCAGCTTGTAGAACAAACAAGGCTGGCACTGGGAAAAGCACCTATGACATTGGATGCTGAGTCTGATGTGGCTGTAAAATCTCTGGCTTGAGCCAGGCATGATGGTGCACAATTCTAATCCCAGCACTCGGAGGCAGAGATAGGCAAGCAGATCTTTGTGAGTTCAAGGCCAACCTGGTCTATAGAGCAGGTTTATGGATAGCCTTAAACTGGCCTCAAAAACACAAATCTTATCACCATCTCTGGCTTGGGATAGTAGGTGGGACAGTTTACTGTAAGAGACAAACCTTGGTTATATGCTCGCATGAATAACACACCCTGAAAAGACAAGGTATATACCTCATTTCTTTTTCTTTTCCCAGTGTCCAGATATGTTTGCAAAGTGGGTTGAAACCAATGAGTGAATAATTCAATGCTACAAAGGACATTAATGCAAAGAACATTTTAAAAAGTAAGACTCGATGTAATCTTAGAAATAAATGTGGGCCAGCTCCTCCTTTACCAACTTGAGAAACAGAGGTCAGTAAAGCATGTTATTATTCTTATCTATAAAAGCCCATAGAAGCCAGCTGAGCTAAAGAAAAGATCATTGCCAAGGCTCAAAGGCAGAGTCCCTAAGCAAAGTGATTCATAACCTTTCCTAATTGTGGGAACCAAACAGCAGCAGGTTATAAAAGGAAATGCACTGTGTTCCCATAAACTATAGGGATAATCCCTAAAGGTGGTAGGTTATAGGCAACCTTGAGAGTATTTGCCTCTCTCATCACCTCCAGCACTGATCCTTGATAGGTTCATGGTCTACTTCTCAAGAAACAATATGCGATCTGCTTATATAGCCTCTCAAATAGCAGCTCAGCTAGATAGTCACTCCTAATCAAGAGAAAATCAGTACAATGCAAGAAAGGAAGGGGGACTCAGAAACAACGGATCAGTGCAATTTTCTCTGGTAGACAGCCTGCCACATCCAGGAGGGCAGGATACCTCTGACCACCCATCAGCTGAAGTCACGTTTGGTCTTGTTTTCACAGAACAGTGATTGGCAGCACACACATCTCCAGTTTCTCTTTTCTGTCCTGTCAACTCACAGATCATAGGAAGCCCATTGGCTAAAGTTAGACACTCAGCCATGGCCAAAGAAGTACTTAGAAAGCGCCCTTAGTTTTGAGAGATCAAATGTGGCCATGGCTACAATGCTGTATCTACTCCACCTAACCAACCAGCTTCTAAGACTGTATCAGAAGAGTTACAGAAAAATGATACTCAAAGTTGTGAACTCTGACTTAACTCTCTGCGCTCCAAACCCTGTGCCTGGAGGCACCATGGTGGTTCTACTAACTTGTCAGAAGCGTGCTTCTGGAGAACTACCACTCACCTTCCTTGCTGACACACAGGCTCTTCCCTTTGTTAGGTCTAACTGCATTCATTACTACACACTACTTTGTACTGGATTCCATTCTGCACCCTGGTGATGCGGTGTCAGTGAGAAAGCCATTTCCAGGCCTTCTGTGTTTGCTCTCTAGGAGAACAACCCATCACAGGGTGAGGGCTGAGGAGGACTCAGCAAGAGAAGCATCCTGGGGTCTCCACTTCCCTCTGCCCTCAGGATTACACTCTTAAAAGAGAAGTGCCATGGTCCTGGGATGCTATAATTATCTCAGCCATTTAAGGATTATGCTCCTTGGAGACTATAATTATCCAAATATTGTTGCATTCAAGGATATTTTACTTGCAAGGGAGTGTCTTCATTTTTACAGGTTCTTTCAAGGCAGCCTAAAAGGTGTGTCCACCCAAATGTGGTTCCTTTAAAAAGCTAGAAATAAACAACTGCATCTGACATGAGGGTGTGGTCCAGCTGAGTTCAACCCAACCAAGGGCTTTGGATGTGGACAGAAAGGAACCAGCTTCTTTTTGTCACCTTTAAAAAAAATACTAGTCAGTCAGGTCAGAGCCTAGGAACTCTATTCTTCATTAGCCTTGTTCTTCTCTTCCCTGTCTGCCCACAAGTGCCTGCTGTGGCTGCAATGTACTTTGAGAAGTTGATGAGGAAAACTCTTGGTAATAAAAACAAACTTGCTGAGGTCCATGTGTCATACTGTTCACATTACTTCTGCCCTGAAAGTCAACCCTGTTTTCCTATGCCCTCTATATCCAGCGCAATGATTTATACTGAAAGACTTATATAACCTAGCAAGGTGGCTCATGCCCATCCATAATCCCAGCCCTCAAGAGGCTGAGGCAGAAAGGCTGTGAGTTCAAGTCCTGAACACACACACACACACACACACACACACACACACACACACACGCAGGCATGCACGCAAGCACGCATCCACAAATGCATATTCGTGTATACTAACAAAAGCCATGTCTATCTTTCATCTTGTCATTTTATCATTTATTGATTTATTTATTCATTTGCTTGCTTTGTAAGGTGTCTAATGGAAACAAAAGCAGAATAATAGTCACCATCTCAAATATGCATCAGAATCACCTGGAGGGCTTTAGAAAATTGAATGTCTACCTTCCACCTCAGATGTGCCAAATCTGAAACCCTAAGACCACACGTTTCTTTCAGAGAATAATACATCATTCTGATATTGAGTCAGGAATTAAACCGCCAAAGGGGGAGAGGGGGAAAAAGCACCTGTGGTGAGCAGCCCACCTGGAGTGAAGAACCATCGATTGCTCCCCTGCCTCAACAGCTGGCATCACTTCCTAGTACAATGAAATCTAAACTCCAGGAGGAGGCTTCCAGGTTAAATTTTACTTGACTCATCCAAGACCTGTGTACCAAATGTGGTGTCTTCAGTAACAGGGCCTGACCTTCAGCCTCCGAGAGGCATCCAAGAGCAACAGACATAGTCTACATTATCTTGGGAGTCATGTGGATTACCCTGACCATCCACTCACAAGTAGTTTTCTTGAGCCTGACACTATGTTTTTCTTAGTTAGTTGTTCTCATGGGGAGCAATGTTAGCCCAAATGATATAACTTTGTTTAAGATGTGTGTGTGAGAGAGTGTGAGTGTGCATGCACACGTGAGTGTGTGTGCATGTGTAGTGTTTAATTTTAGGTTAATATAAAATAATATGATCTCTTAAGGATTTATGAAACAACCTTGATGATATTTGTCCCTCATTTCTCCTTCTGTATGGACCTCCCTCCTCCTTACCCATTTATGATTCCTGTTAATCACAATGATCAGCATGGCAAAGTGTCCATAAAGGTTCAATAATGGTGCCCACATGTTGTTGATAACCAACAACTAAGAAGAATTAAGACTCATTCAACAGGACGGAAATTATGCCTGCTACTAGAGACCTAAGCCAACTTCCTGGAGCTAGTGATGTCACAGATCTTAGAGGCAAATCATTCCTACCACCCTTCTATGCCAGCATAATTCCTTACCTGCATTCTATGTCTGCTCCCCGAACCCATCGATCATCAAAGCAGCCTCTCTTTCCAGCAAGTGGAAACCATTAGAGAAGACCACAATTGGGCACAATGCAGTGGCAGTGACTGCAGAATGCCTAGTCCCAATGCATACACTCACAGCACAGCTCCTGTGCCTATCCTTCATTAACAAAAAGAAGCAGCAGACAGACTGTAGAGCCAAAATACCAGGCAGTCTTCTGTGAGCCTGCCTCTCTGAGAAATAACTGCACAAAAAGACCAGGAAATGGTAACATCCACAGTCATGTGCAGAAGAAACATCTCATGGGGTCTACCTCTAGGCAAAGAACTATAGACAACTAATTACTGCTACGAGAGAGAAATTACACCTAACATAGCAATTAACGACAAAGACGCTCTCAACTGGAAAGGGGCTAACACAGGTAATCCTGGGAGGGACTGAAAGGGGGAAGGGAAGGGGTCAAGTGATGTAACTGTATTTTAATGTAAAAATTATTTTTAAAAATTCAAACTCTAGTTATACAAAATATTTTTAAAAAAGGGAAAAGCTGCAATTAGACTCACAGGTAGGCACGTTTGTGTGTGTGTGTGTGTGTGTGTGTGTGTGTGTGTGTGTGTGTGTGTGTGTTTCTCTGTGTGAGTCTGTGTCTGTGTGCTTGCATGTGAATCTGTGTCAGTGTGTGTGTTTGTGAGTATGAGTAAGTTTGTGTATGTACCTGTATGAGTCTGCTTGTGTGTGTGTGTGTGTGTGTGTGTGTGTGTGTGTGTGTGTGTGTGTGTTACGTGTTGGTTTTTCCCGCCAGCCGCCCGGTCCCACTCTTTGTTCCTCCATGCCGGCTGCCCGGCCCCACCACCACTTGAGCCCCAAATATCACTCAGAGAGTCTGTATTTGATACAATCATGTTGGCCAGTTACTATTATTGTTTATGGGCTAGCTCTGTCTGTCTTAATGATTAACCCATTTCTACTTATCTAAGTATTTCCACGTGGTCATCTTATCTGAGCGTGGCGGGCCGGCATCTTGCTTCCTCTAGGCTCTACATGCTGACCCCTCCTCACTACTTCCTCTTTCCTCCTTGTCTCCTAGCCCTGCCTATCTTGCTTTCCCACTGGCCAAACAGTGCTTTATTCATTAACCAGTATGAGAAACATATTTACAGAATAACATCTCCCATCATGTTTGTGTATGAGTCTGTGTCTCTCTGTGTATGTTTGTGAGTGTGAAGATGTATGCATGTAATTCTATGTGCCTCTGGTGGGAGATGTCATTCTGTAAATATGTTTCTCTTATTGGTTAATGAATAAAGCAATGTTGGCCAATAGGAAAGCAAGATAGGCGGGGCTAGGAGACAAGGAGGAGAGAGGGAGAAGTAAGAGGAGATTCAAGATTGGAGGATGGAGACAGAAAATGCTGGGGCCTCTCTCCCATAAGATGAGACCACGTGGAAATCCTTAGGTCAATAGAAATGGGTTAATATTTAAGACAGAGCTAGCCAATAAGAAATAATAGTAACAGTCTAACAGATTTATATCTAATACAGAGTCTCTGTGTGTCATTTGGAGCTGGGACGAGACTGGCCGGGAAAACTACTCGTAACATGCCTCTCTGTGTGAGTCTGTGTCTCTGTATGAGTTTCTGCATGTTTGCCTCTGTTTGCGTGTGTGTCCCTGTGTATATGAGTGCATATACCTTTGCGTGTGTGCGTATGCTTATACATCTATGTGTCTATATGTATGTGTCTGTGTATGTGCGTCTTTTGTTACTTTCTATGAGTGTGTGTGTGTGTGTGTGTGTGTGTGTGTGTGTGTGTGTGTGTGTGGCTGAAGCATATATCACAGATATTGTAGTCGATATCAGAGGGGAAGTGGTGTAGAGAAGGGAAAGGACAGGCCTGTTTCTGCTGGGGGAGAAGAAGGTGGAGAAGAGGCAGTGAGCTCTGGAAAGAGAAAGCTCCAGATCGCCATGACGTGGAAAGATCCAAACATGTTAGCTCTCGTGTTTGTTCCTTTTTATTTGTCTTCTGTGCCCCCCTGAGCCCTGCTTCTTCTCTCAATGAAATGCCAGTTAGTCGGACAAAATATGACACAGTACAACAAACATAAGATTGTGATAGGAGGCCCCAGGGAGGTGCACGGGAGGGACCGAGGCATGTGGGGGTCAGACCCTAGCAAGTGGTTTAAGTGAGGGGCACTTAGGAAGGAGTCCACTGAGAATCTACCCAGAGCAGAGCAGGCTCCATTGCATCTCAGTGAGGCAGTTAGGACCCAGACACCACTCAAGCCTTTGATGTTTGTTGTAAGAAGGGATCTGCTCACTCTGAGCCATTTTTCTCAAGCGTAGCTGGCCTCCCTGGAGAGGGTTTCATATGTGAATCTTGTAGATGAACCCAGGATATAGAAACCGAAAGTCACAGAAACAAAAATGTCTTTGCCTATCACTCCACATAAAAAAATCTGAATATCTTCCAAGCAATGCTGTGCATTTTCCATACAATAGGATCAGTTCTAAGCCGAGACCCTTAGAGTCACACTGGTGTGCAAACATTTAAAACTACAGTGAGTATAATGTGTTGCAGCACACCTATATAGTTAATTGATCAAAGCTTTTCCATCTGACATGTGGGCACAGATTGGAAGCATTCCTGGGTAAACCATGGCACAGAGAGGCCCTTTCAAATATCCAGACAAGCTGAACAAAACCAAGGGTCATTGCCACTCTTTTCATATAAATATATTTCTCTTCACATCTCATTTCCTGTATAGTGCTATGCTTTAAGCATTTTCCCATCAATTAGTAAAGTAATAGCCCGTCAGTTTGCCATGTAAATTCAGATTTTCCAATACCTAGTGATTTAAGAAAACTCATGCTGGGGTTGGAAAGACATTTCAGAGATTGAGAACACTACACTGGGCTCCTTCAGAGGACCAAGATTGTCTCCAGGACTCACCTGGTGGATCACAGCAATCTGTCACTGCAGTTCCAAGAGGTCCAGTGCCCTCTTCTGACCTCCTCTGGCATGCATGTGATGTCAAACATACATGCAACTCATACACAGAAAATATAAACAAATAAACATTTAAAACCCTCCTATTAGTCATGAAATGAGAGAAGGACGGATAAAAGTGATGGGATGAAATTGGCTCCCCATGACTAAAGTCTTTTGGGGCAGGTCCAGTGTCAATCATGTCAGAAACACACAACCAGGCTGCGTTTCTTCAGAATGTCTGTTTCAGACACACTGTGCTCAGGGCAGCCCACAGTCTAGGGACGTATTCACCTCTCTGCAACACTGACGGATTTACTCTAAAATATTGGTATCCCTAATGGTAAACAGACTCGCAATCTGCTTTGTCCCTACACTAGATGGCTGCAAGACAACTTTGGACCAGCCGTGGGGGCTGCGGGTGTGTGGGTCTCTGGAAAGCCAGCCTAAGTCTCATGTCTAGTTCTAGAATGAAAAGTGGGGCCCCTGGCAGAATCTCATGACAGGAAAGCAGAGTGCTCATTTCTAAAGGGAAGAAATGAGCTCAGGGCTGCCCACTTTCTCTGCACACGTCAGTTCATGCTTTTACTCTGGGGGAGAAAGCTGCTGCTGATGTCAAATGATGTTGTTTTCCCGTCATCAAAGATCATTTCATTGCAATGAAAAGTTGGCACACAATGACAGCACATGTCAAAAAAAGTGGACCCCTAAAAATAAACTAATGAGGGTAGGACTTCCATATCTACCTCAGCTGGACTGAAGGTATAGAATGTCCCAACCATGAACTTAGGGGACATGGGTACACCAAGTAACGGGCAGAGAGGAGAGCCGTAAGTTAGAAAAATAATAGAATGTGTTCTCCAAGACACACAGCATGCATGGATAAGAATTGAAAACCAACGTGGATGTTTTTTACACTACTAGGAAATGAATGAAGTGAAATCTATCAGCTTCTAACCTATATTCCCTCCTGACTTGAACCGCGACCAATTCAATGACATTCACTACAGGCACTAAACCAAAATGCTATCTCTTACTCTCAGCCAAACCCAGTGATCATGTATGCCTCCCCCAAACCCTGACAGGCTTTGAAACAGGTCAGATTTGTCCTTCTGGGCCCCTGTGACAGCTATACTTCTGAGCCACTTAACAGCTGAAGTGAGAAATAATATATGTCACTTCCAGATTGGGGCATGTAAAGGGTCCTGGGAGGATCTCCACTCTGCACGAGAGTGGTCCTGAAAAGTCCTTTGGTAAAGTGAGCATGAGACAGTAAGAACAAAACAAAAAGTAGGAGACCCTGAGGGAAGCACTACCATACACCCCTACTCTACAGACACACCCCTACTCTACAGACACACCTCTACTCTACAGACACACCCCTACTCTACAGACACACCCCTACTCTGCAGACAGACACACCCCTACTCTGCAGACACACCCCTACTCTACAGACAGACACACCCCTACTCTACAGACACACCTCTACTCTACAGACACACCCCTACTCTACAGACACACCTCTACTCTACAGACACACCCCTACTCTACAGACACACCCCTACTCTACAGACACACCCCTACTCTACAGACACACCCCTACTCTACAGACACACCCCTACTCTACAGACACACCCCTACTCTACAGACACACCCCTACTCTGCAGACAGACACACCTCTACTCTACAGACACACCCCTACTCTGCAGACACACCCCTACTCTGCAGACACACCCCTACTCTGCAGACAGACACACCTCTACTCTACAGACACACCCCTACTCTACAGACACACCCCTACTCTGCAGACACACCCCTACTCTGCAGACACACCCCTACTCTGCAGACACACCCCTACTCTGCAGACACACCCCTACTCTGCAGACAGACCCCTACTCTGCAGACACACCCCTACTCTACAGACAGACACACCCCTACTCTGCAGACAGACACACCCCTACTCTGCAGACACACCCCTACTCTGCAGACACACCCCTACTCTACAGACACACCCCTACTCTGCAGACAGACACACCCCTACTCTGCAGACACACCCCTACTCTGCAGACACACCCCTACTCTGCAGACAGACACACCCCTACTCTGCAGACACACCCCTACTCTGCAGACAGACACACCCCTACTCTGCAGACACACCCCTACTCTGCAGACAGACACACCCCTACTCTGCAGACACACCCCTACTCTGCAGACAGACACACCCCTACTCTGCAGACAGACCCCTACTCTGCAGACAGACACACCCCTACTCTGCAGACAGACCCCTACTCTGCAGACACACCCCTACTCTGCAGACAGACACACCTCTACTCTACAGACACACCCCTACTCTACAGACACACCCCTACTCTGCAGACAGACACACCCCTACTCTGCAGACAGACCCCTACTCTGCAGACAGACCCCTACTCTGCAGACACACCCCTACTCTGCAGACACACCCCTACTCTGCAGACACACCCCTACTCTGCAGACAGACACACCTCTACTCTACAGACACACCCCTACTCTACAGACACACCCCTACTCTGCAGACACACCCCTACTCTGCAGACACACCCCTACTCTGCAGACAGACACACCCCTACTCTACAGACACACCCCTACTCTGCAGACAGACCCACCCCTACTCTGCAGACAGACACACCCCTACTCTGCAGACACACCCCTACTCTGCAGACAGACACACCCCTACTCTGCAGACAGACACACCCCTACTCTGCAGACACACCCCTACTCTGCAGACAGACACACACCTACTCTACAGACACACCCCTACTCTGCAGACACACCCCTACTCTGCAGACACACCCCTACTCTGCAGACACACCCCTACTCTGCAGACAGACACACCCCTACTCTGCAGACACACCCCTACTCTGCAGACAGACACACCCCTACTCTGCAGACACACCCCTACTCTGCAGACAGACACACCCCTACTCTGCAGACAGACACACCCCTACTCTGCAGACAGACACACCCCTACTCTGCAGACAGACACACCCCTACTCTGCAGACACACCCCTACTCTGCAGACAGACACACCCCTACTCTGCAGACACACCCCTACTCTGCAGACACACCCCTACTCTGCAGACAGACACACCCCTACTCTGCAGACACACCCCTACTCTGCAGACACACCCCTACTCTGCAGACACACCCCTACTCTGCAGACAGACACACTCCTACTCTGCAGACACACCCCTACTCTGCAGACAGACACACCCCTACTCTGCAGACACATCCCTACTCTACAGACAGACACACCCCTACTCTGCAGACACATCCCTACTCTGCAGACAGACACACCCCTACTCTGCAGATAGACACACCCCTACTCTACAGACAGACACACCCCTACTCTGCAGACACACCCCTACTCTACAGACAGACACACCCCTACTCTGCAGACACATCCCTACTCTGCAGACAGACACACCCCTACTCTGCAGATAGACACACCCCTACTCTACAGACAGACACACCCCTACTCTGCAGACACACCCCTACTCTGCAGAAAGACACACCCCTACTCTGCAGACACACCCCTACTCTACAGACAGACACACCCCTACTCTGCAGACAGACACCTACTCTGCAGACACACCCCTACTCTACAGACAGACACACCCCTACTCTGCAGACACACCCCTACTCTACAGACACACCCCTACTCTGCAGACACACCCCTACTCTGCAGACAGACACACCCCTACTCTGCAGACACACCCCTACTCTGCAGACAGACACACCCCTACTCTGCAGACACACCCCTACTCTGCAGACACACCCCTACTCTGCAGACAGACACACCCCTACTCTGCAGACACACCCCTACTCTGCAGACACACCCCTACTCTGCAGACACACCCCTACTCTGCAGACACACCCCTACTCTGCAGACAGACACACCCCTACTCTGCAGACACACCCCTACTCTGCAGACAGACACACCCCTACTCTGCAGACACATCCCTACTCTACAGACAGACACACCCCTACTCTGCAGACACATCCCTACTCTGCAGACAGACACACCCCTACTCTGCAGACACACCCCTACTCTGCAGACAGACACACCCCTACTCTACAGACAGACACACCCCTACTCTGCAGACACACCCCTACTCTGCAGAAAGACACACCCCTACTCTGCAGACACACCCCTACTCTACAGACAGACACACCCCTACTCTGCAGACAGACACCTACTCTGCAGACACACCCCTACTCTACAGACAGACACACCCCTACTCTGCAGACACACCCCTACTCTACAGACACACCCCTACTCTACAGACACACCCCTACTCTGCAGACAGACACACCCCTACTCTGCAGACACACCCCTACTCTACAGACACACCCCTACTCTACAGACACACCCCTACTCTGCAGACACACCCCTACTCTACAGACACACCCCTACTCTGCAGACACACCCCTACTCTACAGACACACCCCTACTCTGCAGACACACCCCTACTCTGCAGACACACCCCTACTCTGCAGACAGACACACCCCTACTCTACAGACACACCCCTACTCTGCAGACACACCCCTACTCTGCAGACACACCCCTACTCTGCAGACACACCCCTACTCTGCAGACAGACACACCCCTACTCTACAGACACACCCCTACTCTGCAGACAGACACACCCCTACTCTGCAGACACACCCCTACTCTGCAGACACACCCCTACTCTACAGACACACCCCTACTCTGCAGACACACCCCTACTCTACAGACACACCCCTACTCTGCAGACACACCCCTACTCTGCAGACAGACACACCCCTACTCTACAGACACACCCCTACTCTACAGACACACCCCTACTCTGCAGACACACCCCTACTCTGCAGACAGACACACCCCTACTCTACAGACACACCCCTACTCTGCAGACAGACACACCCCTACTCTGCAGACAGACACACCCCTACTCTGCAGACAGACACACCCCTACTCTGCAGACAGACACACCCCTACTCTGCAGACACACCCCTACTCTGCAGACAGACACACCCCTATTCTACAGACACACCCCTACTCTGCAGACACACCCCTACTCTGCAGACAGACACACCCCTACTCTACAGACACACCCCTACTCTGCAGACACACCCCTACTCTGCAGACAGACCCCTACTCTGCAGACACACCCCTACTCTGCAGACAGACACACCCCTACTCTGCAGACAGACACACCCCTACTCTGCAGACACACCCCTACTCTGCAGACACACCCCTACTCTGCAGACACATCCCTACTCTGCAGACACACCCCTACTCTACAGGCAGACACACCCCTACTCTGCAGACAGACACACCCCTACTCTACAGACAGACCCCTACTCTGCAGACACACCCCTACTCTGCAGACAGACACACCCCTACTCTGCAGACACACCCCTACTCTGCAGACACACCCCTACTCTGCAGACACACCCCTACTCTGCAGACAGACACACCCCTACTCTGCAGACACACCCCTACTCTACAGACACACCCCTACTCTACAGACACACCCCTACTCTGCAGACAGACACACCCCTACTCTGCAGACACATCCCTACTCTACAGACAGACACACCCCTACTCTGCAGACACACCCCTACTCTACAGACAGACACACCCCTACTCTGCAGACACATCCCTACTCTGCAGACAGACACACCCCTACTCTGCAGATAGACACACCCCTACTCTACAGACAGACACACCCCTACTCTGCAGACACACCCCTACTCTGCAGAAAGACACACCCCTACTCTGCAGACACACCCCTACTCTACAGACAGACACACCCCTACTCTGCAGACAGACACCTACTCTGCAGACACACCCCTACTCTACAGACAGACACACCCCTACTCTGCAGACACACCCCTACTCTACAGACACACCCCTACTCTGCAGACACACCCCTACTCTGCAGACAGACACACCCCTACTCTGCAGACACATCCCTACTCTACAGACAGACACACCCCTACTCTGCAGACACATCCCTACTCTACAGACAGACACACCCCTACTCTGCAGACACATCCCTACTCTACAGACAGACACACCCCTACTCTGCAGACACACCCCTACTCTGCAGACAGACACACCCCTACTCTGCAGACACATCCCTACTCTACAGACAGACACACCCCTACTCTGCAGACACACCCCTACTCTACAGACAGACACACCCCTACTCTGCAGACACACCCCTACTCTGCAGACAGACACACCCCTACTCTGCAGATAGACACACCCCTACTCTACAGACAGACACACCCCTACTCTGCAGACACACCCCTACTCTGCAGAAAGACACACCCCTACTCTGCAGACACACCCCTACTCTACAGACAGACACACCCCTACTCTGCAGACAGACACCTACTCTGCAGACACACCCCTACTCTACAGACAGACACACCCCTACTCTACAGACACACCCCTACTCTACAGACACACCCCTACTCTGCAGACAGACACACCCCTACTCTGCAGACACACCCCTACTCTACAGACACACCCCTACTCTACAGACACACCCCTACTCTGCAGACACACCCCTACTCTACAGACACACCCCTACTCTGCAGACACACCCCTACTCTACAGACACACCCCTACTCTGCAGACACACCCCTACTCTGCAGACACACCCCTACTCTGCAGACAGACACACCCCTACTCTACAGACACACCCCTACTCTGCAGACACACCCCTACTCTGCAGACACACCCCTACTCTGCAGACACACCCCTACTCTGCAGACAGACACACCCCTACTCTACAGACACACCCCTACTCTGCAGACAGACACACCCCTACTCTGCAGACACACCCCTACTCTGCAGACACACCCCTACTCTACAGACACACCCCTACTCTGCAGACACACCCCTACTCTACAGACACACCCCTACTCTGCAGACACACCCCTACTCTGCAGACAGACACACCCCTACTCTACAGACACACCCCTACTCTACAGACACACCCCTACTCTGCAGACACACCCCTACTCTGCAGACAGACACACCCCTACTCTACAGACACACCCCTACTCTGCAGACAGACACACCCCTACTCTGCAGACACACCCCTACTCTGCAGATAGCGGCAGCTTCTGCATGGGTAAGAATTAAAGTGATGGACCTAGAAGGCACACGCCTTTGATGCCAGCACTCATGAGGCAGAGGCAGGTAGATTTCTGTAAGTCTGAGGCCACCGTGGTCCACAGAATGCTTGCCAAGCATCAGCAAGATGCTGGCTTTGAATAAAGATAAGGAAATAATAAAGTCTTGGTATGCTAAGTTGTAAAGAAAAAAGAAATGTGAGTTCATTCCTACTTTATTGGAAGGTAGGAGGGGCTCATCGAGGGAACTCATCAGAGGTTGACACACCACCAGGGTTGGCACGTGAGGAGTCACCCGGAAGACTTCATGGCATAGGCAGCTTCTGTGAGAGGTGAGACATTCAAACAGAGCGTGAAGAGGTTGCAGAGGTCACTGGGCAAGCGGCTGGAAAGGACCCAGCAGGTCCACAGGCTCTCACTGGGAAATGCAGGCCTCCTCGTGGTACAGGACTCTGGGAAATGATGTGATAGCTGGGTTCCATCTGATTGTTTTTCCAAGTGAGGAAGATCGAGCATGGTTTGTTTTTTTAACGGGCCGTATTTTTAGTGGAGTCCATTATGAATCTTACATTTTTCAAGCTGTCTCAAAGCTTATTTTATGTTGACATATTTCAAAGCTTGCAAAATCCTTACTCGGGCCGAGATGGGGAGTTCACAATGACGGGAAAGTGCAGGGATCAGAGCATTACGTCATAACCCATTCCGGAAGAGAGAGCTGGAGAAAGGAAGCTCGTGGTGGAGGGCAACACATTACCAGCACACACTGGTAGAAACCTGTGTTTACAGCAGATCCTGCCTGTGAGAACTCGTGGCAGTCCATGTGGCCACCTTCTGCTCTGTTCCTTCCTGAGATCATCCCTCAAAACAAGTCACCAGGTCACCTGCCAGAGTGGACGGCAGGGGCTCCTGAGAGCTGATCCCTTTACTACGGAAGTGGTTTCACGTATGCCAAGGTGCTGAGGTTTGCATGAGAAGCGCACCCCCCCCCCATGTAGTCTCGAGCTTTTAAACACCATTGTCCAGTTTGGCGACGATGTTGGGGGAGGTGTGAGTAGTTCATACTTGCTAGAGGAGGGATTTTTCCGGGAGGAAGTTTGGAAATTAAAAGCCTTTGCTACTTCCAGTTTGCTCTGTGTCTCTGCTTCACACCGGTGCTGGAAGTCCTGAGCTCTGAGCTTCTGCCCCTGCCACACCAGCTGCCCGTTGTCACGCCTCCCAGATGAGATGGACTCTTAGCCATCCGCAACTCTAAGCCAAAGTTAGTGCTTTCTTTTACAAATTACCTTGGTCTGTGGGTTTTATCACAAAACAGAAAACTAGCTAAAACAAAGGCAAAAAAAAAAAATGCTCGTCGATATGGTTCTTGGCTCTGTGAATACTTTTGTTCAAACAGCATCCCAAGGGGAACCATAGTAATGTGGGTCATTTCCAGGCAGAAGCACTGAAGTGTCTGCATCACCTCCACTATAGATAGATTTTATATATATATATATATATATATATATATATATATATATATATATATCCTCTATAATCGATCTCTATCCTCTATCATTTATCTATCATCTATCATCTATTCTCTATCTTCTTTCATCTATCTATCTATCCTCTATCTATCATCTACCTATCTCCTGTACTGCTCTTGTTATCTTCTGATAGAGCATTGATTTAGCTGTTCCTTCTACTTGATCGCCCTGGACTGTCTCATAACTGTGATATCAGGAAGAAATTGTTCCCCCTACTGAGGAGAGTTCTCCTTAACCATGAACCAAGACAATGAACAATTTTGTAATTAAGCCTTCAGTGCTCACAATACTCATCCACAGGGAGAAAAATATTCCTCTCCAATCTGACCATTGGCAAGCTTGACTTTATAATTGGAAACAATGTGAGCAACTGTTTATTCCTGGTCCTGTATTCCCTTTCCAAATGTTTCTGACACTGCTCTTAGCAGGAAGAAAGAACAGGGTGAGGCCTAGAAGGTGCAACAGACCTCCCTTAAAAGACACCAAGCTCAGCAAATCAAAACACTTGCTTATCATATTAAAAAAAAAAAAACATTAGCTTTTATTCTCTAGCAGTTACACTGTTTTCATGAGCTCTATAAATCTAAACATGATTTTTTGCCAAAACGATAAAACCCATTCATTGCTGACGGAGTTGGCAGTTAAGGGTGATTAATGGAATCAAGGGTGATTAGTGGGGCCTTGATGGAGCCTCATCTTCCTGATTTCTCTAGTACACTTCACTGTGCTTTCTGTTGAATCTGATTTATTGGTAGGCATTGCTTTCAAACGTGGAAAGAAGTCATTTGATTTTGTTTGGGGAATAGTTTTTTTCTTACAAAACACACAGTTTCCCTGAGATATTTGAGCTGGCACCATGTTGTAAAACATCACAGTGTTAAATAAACTTGACCTGTACTGCTGGAGCATTCCTTCTTCCCCAACCGTGCCATGCCACCAAAGGGAACAGCACGTGTGTTGTGTCATAACTTCCACAGGTGACAGTAATACCCTCTGAAAATAACTGGGACCCTCTCCTTGGCTGCGAAACTTTCAGAATCTCACCTCTTTTAAAAATAAAATTCTTGCAATAAAAATGAAGTCTTATTTACTAATTCCTGAGCAAAGTTTTCCCTGAAATTAGCTGTTGGAAGGTGAGTACTCACCAACAGATCTGATAGCCTAGTGATAGCCTCAGGGTGTCATTAGAGGTGAAGCAAAGTCTACAATAATTCTAAGAGCTGGGCAGGGCTTTATAGGCCAAGGAATTCACTACAATATTCTCCATCAGTGCAGAACCCGAGCTTCATGTGGCCTTCTAAGGCCAGCGAGAAAGCTCAGCAACAAGAACTGAACAACTAAGTCTTGAGCCCTATTTAAAATACCCAAAATAGCCCACAATATTTGAGACTTTTCCAAGAGGGAAAAAATGGAGTAGAAAAGATAATGATTTAAAAAGAAATAGTTCATTTCTTAAGAAAGAAAGAGAGGGAAGGGAAGGAGGGAGGGAAGGAGGGAAGGAGAGAGAGAGAGAGAGGAGGGAGGGAGGGAGGGAGAGGGAGGGAGAGAGAGTGGGAAGAAGGGAGGGAGGGAGAGTGGGAGGGAGGGAGGGAGGGAGAGAGGGAGGGAGAGAGAGTGGGAAGAAGGGAGGGAGGGAGAGTGGGAAGAAGGGAGGGAGGGAGAGTGGGAGGGAGGGAGAGTGGGAGGGAAGGAGAGTGGGAGGGAAGGAGAGTGGGAGGGAGGGAGAGTGGGAGGGAAGGAGAGTGGGAGGGAGGGAGGGAGGGAGAGAGGGAGGGAGAGAGAGTGGGAAGAAGGGAGGGAGGGAGAGTGGGAAGAAGGGAGGGAGGGAGAGTGGGAGGGAGGGAGAGTGGGAGGGAAGGAGAGTGGGAGGGAGGGAGAGTGGGAGGGAGGGAGAGTGGGAGGGAAGGAGAGTGGGAGGGAGGGAGAGTGGGAGGGAAGGAGAGTGGGAGGGAGGGAGGGAGGGAGGGAGGGAGGACACCTGGCATACCTGGCTTGTGATATTTTTTAAAGAGGAAGAGAATGAGGAGGGAGAGATGGAAAGATATAGATAGATATGAGAGAGAAAGAGAGGGAGAGATGGGGGAGAAAGGAGCCCCTTGTGGTTACAAAAATCACATTGTTATGTTATGAGGACCAATAAAACTATTAGCTATTGGCCCAAAGCCAAGACTCCATTAATGACAGACTGGTATCTATCCAGGAATGTAAAATGTTTTACTAAATAAACAGTAGAGCAGGAAACATTCAATTTCTGTCATTATATAAAACCAAAGTGTGATTCTGCCCTGGAGTGGAGTGGCACACAGGCTGAATCAGAACCCAAAGGCCACAGCAATAGCTCTCCATGCTAGAAGAAACTCTGACTTAAAACTCTGCCCTACAGGGCCCAGCAGAACAGCTTATGCCAGAAAAAAAAAAAGGGGGATCTTGTTCAGGGGGAAGCGGAGTTAGCCTCCTGAGATGATAGTTAGTAATTAAACTATAATGACTGATATCTTTACAGCTTTGCAAGGCTGTGCAAACAAAAGATGAAAGCTAATTGAAATATGAGCATAAAATAACTATTACTACTTGTTACTTGAGGCCAATTATGGGTTTCTCACTCATAGATAGGCGTTTCTTCTGTGTAATGAAATCTTGGGGAAATTATCAGCAAATTTCCTGAAAGCATGAAATGTCTAACAATAATTAAAGGCAAAAGATGCCGAAATACCCCTGATACTCTAGGACTGTGTCTTCCCAGTGAATTTAGAGATTTTTACCTGTGGATTTAATCTGTGTGTACATAATTGACAGGGAGTCATTTTCAAAGTGTATTACTGAAATGGGCCAAGACTTTTTCACCAGGATTGAAAGTTTTATCTAGCAGAGGAATTCAGCTAAAAAGATCTCTGGGATATACAAATGTACATGACATCCAAATATTTTAAGACACACAGGGTAGCCCCAAATGAGCCATTTTTACTCAATCAAATTTGAATGATAGAGTGATAGCCTTTGAATGAATGAAGTTGGTTGCCTGTCAGTTGTTGCCTTGTTTCTGATGTGCAATTTCTATACCCTCTGAGAGTCTTTCATTTGTGGAGGCCAAATAAATGTAAAATAAAAGAAAATTAGACTCATAAACAACTCAGACTGAGAGTCCCTGGTGAGCCTGCTCACTGTCTATGAGATTATTAGCTCATTTTCAGCCCCCACTGTCAGGGAAAGCTCAGCCATGTACCAACTAGAGAGGAATGAAGCTGCAGAAAAGAAAAAAAACCAGAGGGTGGTGATGGGAGACGTCAATCTGTAAATACATTCCTCTTACTGGTTAATGAATAAAGCACTGTTGACCAATAGGGAAGCAAGATGGGTGGAACTAGGAGAGGTGGAGGATTCTGGGAAATTAGGACAGTGTCACGATGTGATCTCAGGAGGAGAGGATGTGTGAGTCTAGTGTTCTTGGTAAGATAAGGCCATGTAGGAATACATATATTAGTAATATTTAAGAAAGAGCTAGCCAATAAGATACTCTAGGCATTGGCCAACAGCATTATAATTAATACAGCATCTCTATGTGTTATTTGGGGCTGACAAGGCTGTGGGAGCAGGCCACCACAGTCGAATTCAGCCATTAAGGAGCTGGGAACTTCTGCCCTGGAGATTGCCAGTATATAAAGCAAACCCATGGATATTTTCAGCGTCCCTTCATCTGTAGAGAACACAGACCCAGGCCAGTCCCCCCAGAGGATACCAGCAACGTGCACCAAAGGGTCCTAGCACTCAGACAAACCCATCTTCATCACAAAATCATATTGTTTTAACAAGACATGAAGGAAGTGTTACTGGAAAATCCACTTTGGAAGCCCATTTGCTAAAAATGTCTTCTCAGCACAATGGTGATAGGCCGGCATTTTGGCTCAAGGGAAGGAGTTCTGAATTAGTAAAAGTCCTGAAATGAGGCTGGAGAGATAGCTCAGAGATTAAGAGCACCGTCTACTCTTCCAGAGGATCCGGGTTCAATTCCTAGCATCCACATGGCAGCTCACAGTTGACCATAATTTCATTTCCAAAGGATCTAGCATCTTCACAGAAATGTACATAAAGGCAAGACACTAGTGCACACAAAATAAATAAATTAACTTTTTTTTAAAAGCCCTGAAATGATACACAAGTTAATAAATACATCTGTTGGAAATTGAAGAGCCCCTGTGAATTGTAGACCCCAGCCACGACTTCCATTACTAGGAATCTGAAGGGCTTTGTTCCTTTGTGATTGTTTTTCTATTGGTGCAGCCTAGCTTTATAAGAATGGGTCAACTCACAGACCTCAAGTCTGCATTATAAAATATTTTTCATGAATAAAATGATGATTCTTCAGCTTCTCAATTGATCTTACTATTTTGTGTGTAAAAAATGTATTTTACTATTTAAGTGTATTGTGTCTGCACATACATGTGCACCATGGCATACATGTTGAGAAGTTTTTTTGGGGGGGGTTGGGTGGCTATATGACAAGTGATTCATTCTGTTTTCCACTAATTGAACCACCGTGGGCATGAATGTTTCACTTTTGTCCAGAATGACATCCTTGAGGTCAAAGAACACACTCATTGCGTTCAATTACCATCTTTTAAAACTGAAAATAAATTCTTCTCATACAATAGATTCTAATCACGGTTTTTCTCTTCCATAATTCTGCCCAGACCCCCCCCCCACTTCCCCACCCATTCAACTCCCCCTCAAACAATTTTTTTAAAAAGTAAAGACATGAGAAACACATACACATAAACACACACACAAAACACAGAAACGCAAAATTAGAAACTTTGGCTAATTTCAGTACATACAAGCAAGGTAATGATTGGTAAGGTTAAAGAAAAGGCAATATTAAACAAAAAAAAATCTCCAAAACTATCACTGGGTTCATTCTGTGTTGAAGATATTTTCTTGATTAGGGATAGGAGTTTGTGTTCACATCCCCCTCTCAACACTGAGACCCCAACTGGCTTAGAACTGTGCAGGCTGAGTGCATGCTACCACGGTCCCTATGTGTTCATACGTGCATCAGTCCTGTTGTGTCTACAGAACACTGTTTTCTGTTGATGTCTTTCATCTCCTATGGCTCTTACATTCTTTATGCCACGGCTTCCACATAGGTCCCTGAGCTCCAAGGGGA